>JAJVSH010000022.1:435290-496892 GCA_021460005.1 Tetramorium alpestre | reverse complement strand
ACGAATCTACGTGGCATCGAAATTACAGCGAGGAGGATGTCGTTTCGGTAACTCTTATTCTGGCATCATCCGTCAGTAAAGCACGGGGATCAGTTACACGTCGGGAACGTAAGCGCACGCGGTCGGAATATCTCATTGGCACACATAACTCGCGCAACTTCCGTCAGCCCCCCAATGAGTCACGACGATTGAAAGTATCAGCGATATTCTCGATCGTCCCATACTTCGCGTTACTTTTTCAACTCAACTTTTCTTATCGGATGATGCTACCTATCCACCGAAAAATGATGAGATTTGTCGGTAACGAGAAGTCTAAAGAAAAAGAACTTGGATCTTGGGGTTCTTAAAATGACGCAAGGTCGTCATCATCTCCATCGTCGTCATCGTCGTCGTCGAAGCGACGCACTGCGTTGTCCCTCCCCCGCAACTTTCTCTCAAAACCCTGGCCTGTCTTCGCCGTCTCCCAGGGGGGAAAGGGGGAACGACGATGGAGCTCTTCGTCCAATTATTTTTCCCTCGCTTCGAAACATTTCAACGCCACTTCAACGAACGAACTCGTTCTATTCTCGTTGCCGCGCAACCCTCTCCGCTACCCTCCGCCAGAACAGAACCGCGTCACTTCTCCCCCACGGTTCGCTCCCGTCCCCCTGTTGAAGTTATTTCCCCTTTTAGCTACGCGTACGCGATCCCAACTGGGCCCCTTAACGCGGAGTCCGCATTATTTCAATTGCGCGAACGGCAATAATTCACCGCGCTAAGAAGATTATAAAATGTTTATGAATAATGGAACAAAGTATATATCCCGAGTGGAGCCCTCCCATGTACCGCGAGACGCAGGAAGGTACGCTCGTCGAGGTAAAACGAAGGCATTCAACCCTCTCTTCCCTTCCCGTGATAGCAACCGAGTCACGTGTACCCTGTGTGCGTCACGATTGCGCAACCGTGTGCCGTAAGCGCGATACGATTATTCAAACCGGGGAAACAATTCCGTGCATTAAGTCGTAATAACGTTGCGCGCCGGTATTCCCGATCCTCTTTTGTCGCTAGGACTCGCAAAACGTGGTATTTGGTACTCACAGCCCCGGCCGCGCTAACTATCGGGTGGCATTATGTAACATTTAACCACCCCCCGGGCACGAGGGAAGTACAATAGATCATGAGTTCGCGAGTTACTGCGCGAACAATGCAATTACGAGAAACATTATATCGTTCGCTTCAAGATCTCACCTTAAGGGATGCGGCGGATGCTAATTTACTCGGTTTTAACATCCAAGTACTAATACAACGTCTATCGCTTTATGCAAACTTAAAGCTTCTGATGTGTCACTGCAAACATATTCGATTAATAATCTTACGAATTAAACGAGAGAGAGAGAGGGCTTCAATCGAGAAGACAATTAAAAACAAATGATATTTCTGCAATTAACAAGTTGCCGAGTGCTCTATGTCAATATGCTCCCATAGTCGATTCGTTAGTGCACGCGTTTCATTGACTACAAACGAGTGTTTAGGGATTAAATACGAATGGCGTGTGTAATCGATTGTTTTCTCAGCACGTTTGTGTCGGTGCAGTTTATCGTCGTGGCGATAGTTAGCGCCCTTTAAATCGCCGCTCCAGTTCGCCGATTATAGTACCACCGAGGGCGGCGCGATTCACTCGCGTTCGTTCGCTCGCGCGAAATCATTTCCGATCATTCTCGATGGAGCCTCGTTTTTGACTGCGCGACGTAAAGAGATTGTGATGGCTGTGTTAACGATATTGCGCTGACGGGAAATATGACGAATCAATAATTTCCTCAGCCTAGCATTTTATGATGGGGCATTAAACGAGCGATGGTTATCGACGATTAATCGTTCGGCTGTCACTTGCACCGGCGCGTCCGCGCGCCGCTCGGTATGTATCGTGCCTTAATACGCGCGGACAATTTGCGGACCTTTATCTTCGACACGCACACGGAGCGTGCGCCTCCATTATTGCAGGCACGGCATATTATTCTGTCGCGGGGATTATAGGAAAAATATCCTGCGCTTTACGAGTACACCCTCATTATCGCGAGGCTATAAACTTGTCCGTCCTCATTATCCTGCAGGACCAAGCGGTGCAGTTATCAAACGGTAATTCCATTAATGATTCTACTTATTATGACACGCGATAGAAATTGTACAATACAAACGTATAACGGCTTCTGCGCCGCACTTTCAAGGCGCAGCGGCGTACAAAACGAACGTTACGCTTCACGCTGTAAAAGAACAATCGGAATCGTGCTGGAGTCGCATATTGTATCGAGGTGACCGGTCATATTTATAGCGGGTAAAACCACCGTCTTCTTGGGCGTAAGCATCTCGCCGCCACCTTCTGGCGTCATTCTACCCCCGTGAAGGAGGGTGCTTTCGGGTGGAAGCTCTCAATATGTCCGACCTAATCCTCTCCCGGAGGACTCGGCGTCCCCTCTCGCGCTTTACTTTGCAATACGTACAAACATTTCGAGCCCAGCTGCGCCACGGGATTTAGGAGCTGAGCGATTAATAAATGCTCCGTACGACGAGCTGGCACCAGGACTCTCCGACAGCCACTCGACGAGGAGGCTGCCCGTGATTTACCGTCCGGACTCGCGTGTCTGCATCCGAACCCCTGCTCCGCTTCGTCTGGATTTTCGGTGATTTCGCGGCATCGTTATGATTTAGTGCCGCGCTCCGCTTGAAACATCGACGACGATCGGTCTTCCTCTTTCAACGTTCGGAAACTTGGGATAGCGTAAGGTATTGAAACGACTAGCGGACGAATAAGTCGTAGTGCAAAACTCACAACCTTCACACATGCTCTCTTTAAAAAACATATCGCTCTCACATTGCTTTACACGATTATATATTTATTAAAGCAATAACGTTTTAATTTATGTTAAACTTTTACTAAATACTAAATTTCAAATATACAAAAATAGCATTATATTTTAAAAATGAATTATATTGCTATATACACTGAGAGAAATGTTTTGTATTATGAACCAAAAGTTTTGTTGATATATGCTCAAGAAATTTATTTAGTTGCTATAAACAAATATNTTATTTGCTTATATCTTGTTAAGTCGTTTTGGTTTAGAGAACAAAACAGTTTTGTTTTCTAAACAATTCTGTTTTGTTCTCTAAATCAAAACGACTTAACAAGATATAAGCAAATAACATATTTGTTTACAGCAACTAAATAAATTTCTTGAGCATATATCAATAAAACTTTTGGTTTATAATACAAAACATTTCTCTTAGTGTAGTAGTATAAACAATTAAAAATTAATAAATTCAGAATTAATAAATCATAAAGAAATATCTAAAGAATTATTATTAATTCAATTTATCCATTTCATAACATATATCTACATACTTTTGTAATACATATCACTTTTGTAGATTTTCTGACATAATTTATTTTTAAAATATTCCGATATTGTAAAACAGAAAAAACAATAATTTTAAAATATTTCCAGTCAATTTTTTAGTATGATATCATCTTAAAAATAACATGAGAAAACTTAGAAAAAAACGTATCTACAACCGCGATATCGATACTATCTCGCAAATACTGTTTTCAAAAAATCATTTTGATTTACTGGATACACGCTTGATAGACAGCATCGCAATCAATCCCCGTTGTCCGAGAAGAAGTAAATCTATCCGGCGACTATATGATGTATTTAACGTATTGAGAATTTCGACATTCGGTTCTGACCTCAGCAATTAGCCAAACTCCCGCACGCGAACACATTCTGAGAGTGAATAACGAGAAGGGCGATATAAATAACGACTCGCGTGACAGATTTATTTAAATTGCATGTTATATCACGGACTTTTTATTGAGGGATCGTCAAACTAGATCTCGCACCCTCACGGTCACGCGAAGCATGAGAAACGCGATAAAGATCTGTGTATCATGTCCACCGAACCGCTCCCTTTGGCTGCAAGCTTGCTTTGTCAAATCCAACAAAATCAGAATCAAATGACTCTTTCGAAGGATATATATATATGCAAAGTTATAGGGCGTGTTTTAAATCCAGACTTTATATCCTCACACTTTTTTCCGCCATTTTTTTGGTAAAGTTAATCTGATTTCATCATTATCAAAAAGCAGAATGATAATTTTAAGCAATCAACAATAGATATTAAATAAAAAAAGGAAATTTTAAGAATTTTCTTATAAACTTAATAAAATCGAATACGTTTAAAAGTAATGAAAATAATCGCCGTGCTCATATTTATTTAGTGATAAAATATATCTCATATAATATATTATTAAAAAATCGATAGATGTAATTTTGACCCACGTATTTTTATAATTAGAAATACGTTTTCCAAGATAAAATTGTGTTCGCACAAAGAAGTTCTAAAGCCGGTTCGCACGAATTATAGCCGACCGCGCTTGCGATCTCGTTGATCGCCATGACACGAGGTGTCCTATTGTGAGATTGTAAGCGACAACAGCCAGGAAGCAACGTGTCTTTGTTGGCATGGCACCGGATGGCCTCAGGCGCCATTGTGCGCGTCAAGATTTACCGTCTTTATATTAATGCGATTACTGTCCTGGTTCACGAAAGGCCGCAGGAAGCGCGCGTAAGATCCTCGCGCGCGCGGCCGCCTTGCAGCTCTTCGGTGCCTCGCCTGACATCGCGTCAATATCCACCGGGGGATATTGCACATGGTGGGAGCCTTCTTCGTCAATATCCGCGAGCTTTTCACTCGACGTGGCTCTCGCAGAGATGACGGGAGAAGGAAAAGCGCGCGCGAGAGAGAGGATACTTCGGTCCCCTTCTGTTAGCCTCCATACGACGGCTTTTGCCCGTCAACCGTAAATATACCATATTGCCCATAAACCTTCGCATTCGTGCATTACCCATCCCGATTCGACGCTTCGTCCCTTCGACGAGCAGCAGCAGCAGCAGCAGCAGCAGCAGCTCGTCGCTGTGCGTTATCGAATAACCCACGGTGGGCAGCTTAACAGACCGCTCTAAAGCAGCATCCCTCTTTCTCTCTCTCGACTTCTCCCCGCGCTGTCCGCCACCTTCATATTCGATCCATTGCGGCGCGATTCTGCGTTTCGCGATTGTTTGCGAAAACTAGTCCGCGACTAATCAATCCATCGTAAAGGATTTTCGATTTATTAGTCTGCAATTTCGTATCTCAGTCATCGCCGTCGATTACAAAATGTCGCGCCGATAATATATACAAGTTCGCAGTAATATTACATATATTTAGTAATATTATATCCACGCCATGAAATAATACTATGTAAGTTACCATTGAATGTTTATGAGATTTCCATCGAGTTTACGATGTTGCATATTGATCGTAAAAGTTATTCGACGTTCAAATTTGAGCCCGACAACGTTTGCAAAATTCCTACAACGCACAATAAGAGTTTCATGATTTCATGAATGACTTACGCGAAGAGCGTTGAACGATCGGAGTGTAATAATTCATCGGCGTAAAAATTTATGACGGGCGGAGATTTGACAAGCCATAACAATTATAATTCCATGTCGTAAATCCAATTCGCGAAATGGCGAAAATATTGCGGCATAATCGTAATGAAAGAACAGTAAGGGCAGTGTTAATGTTACGTCTCTCAGAACTGGTAACAGTATTATTAATAATAACTAGCCATACTATATACTCGAGATTCTAGAAAGCTGTTAAGAGGAAAACGACGTTTTCGTAGCTTTACAGGCCGTGGGGCATCGCAGAACTGTGCCGTAAAGCAACGTGAGAGATTTAATAATCCATTACTAACTCTCGTGCGCTGCGTCATGATCATCGACGTAGGCATCAAGTACGGCCGTGTGCTTGCTAACCGTATAATCAGTTACAAGCGAGTTTTGTAAAGCAGGTCTCCTCGCGAATAACGTACCTATTGACGCCGTTTGCTTTTATCACAATGTCGATAATGCCGCTGTTGTAGTTATTTCTACGCTGTCACGGCAAGCGCGACAGTTTGTTATCTACACGAAAGCAGAAATTCGAGGACAAGACAATTCTATCGCGCGACTCTATCTTCTTATATTTTTCGCTTCTTTTATCTGATCTCATTCGCCGTTCGATTTGTGATTTCTCGTTTGTACATTTCGCTGCTGCAGTTTTTTCCACGATGCCATCATAGCTCCATTGACCGAATATTTTATTGTCTTTCAATTTGCAATCATTCTTACGTTAACACCGACCCAGATCTTTCGCGGACAAGTAATAAAGATGCGCAAAAAGCGGCTACATGTATTTTACACGTTATATAATTGTACTTTATATAATTTTCAACAGGAAATAATTATGGTTATATAATAATTTATATCGTATTTAACAATACGAAATTTCTTCATATACAATATGCAATATGCAAATGTCAAACACAAATTTTAAAATACATTAGTATCTGGCTTTATCTTCTCTCATATTTAGCAATCCAATTATGAGCTGTTTAACTATACCTCTCGACGGGAAGCAATTAGCATCATATATTCCTTGTAATAGTGCTCCGTTAAAATTGCACGACATGAATATATGTACCCCAGACAATGTCCTACCTATACGCGTTTCGCATTTTTACGCGATCGCGTAAACAGCGATCGTAGTTACGCGGGGAGGGGGGTTTTTTTCCCCAAGATTTTCGCAGGAGGATCGAGCCTCTCGGAAAGGAGGGGGGAGGGGGGAGGTTGGAAATTCATAACGCGGCACACGCGCGCGGCACTAGAAATTTAATAATCCATCTCGTATCCTTCGCGTCGCGGGACGTGACCGTCGGCGGATGGCGTATACGGCAACGACCACGTCGTAATCGTAACGAGGAATTTTACGGACCGTTCTCTCTTTTTCCCCGTGCCCAACGCCGCCGACCGGTTTATACCGCCGTCTCCCTCGTTTTATACAGCCCCTCTCGCGCGCGCACGTCCAAGTATCGACGCACCCTACCGTATCCCCCTATTGCGGCCGATGCGCACCCGATCTCTCTGCCAACCCTCGCTGTAATGCACTATGAAACTCGTAACGACGAGTCAGCCTATGTTTCTCACGTAATGGAAATACCGCTGCTTATCCGCGCGTTAAACGATTCAGCCACGGGTGGGTACATTACGTGCATCATTACGCCCGTGGACGGGGCGACGGGGGCGCGTGCGGGGAAACGTCCTATCTTTTATTTTCCAGTTTTTTTTTCTCTCCTTCCTTTTTCGTTTGTCCGCCTCCGACGCGTATTATCGACAGGTGAAGAGCGATAGATGAAGGACCTCGTAGGCCCGACGGAAACGGTCGTTGTAGTGGCTTATAACCCGCCGCCCCGGGATTATGGTCTTGCTCGACATCCAGGATTAACGATCACGTCAGATGACGCGTAGAATAGTACGTTGCTGTTGCGCGGTGCGGTCGATGTGCCGAATGAACGGAATTTATACGTCTCTCGCAAGCGTTAGTATCTGGCCTGTAATTGAAATTTATGCATCTATATATGCTTGCGTGTGTGTGTGGTTTGTAAAACTCTCGACAACAAAAATTTTATCTTTTCGAATCGTGTGGATTTAATAATTAAACTTATTACAAAAAAATATTTCATCTGCACGTAACAAATGTTATATTATAAAAGTCATCCTTAGTAAGAGAGAAGAGAAATGCACGGTTCCACGTAATTATATTAATTGTATGGTATACCAAGAAATTAATAATTTTATTAAAACTAAAATCACCTTCGTAAATTCTTTCTTTGCTAATTAAGCAATGTTAATTTGCCGCATTATCCGCCAACGTTATACTCGCAGGATAAAAAGTAAAATCATAATGATCCCGACAAAACCATTACGATTATTATCTCTGCTTTAGCTGGTTGCATCTGGCAAAAATTATTGCGGCCATTTCTGGACGTTACAATTTTTCATACCTCTCGCTTCATGCGTGCACGGTCGAATCAGTCCGTCAACGGTTTGGCCAATCGCCAATCAGCGATTACCGATACAAATCTCGCGTATCGCTCACAGTTACCTGCGCACGTGTATGCAGGCCGCGTACAAGCAGGTCGTATTGAAACAAACGGCAGCGCGCGTAGGGAAAAGCCGAGCCGTCCGGATGATCAAACAGACGGAATTACTACGTACAAATCGTAGGACGCGGATGATTGGATTACTGCGCGCGGAAGAGGCAACGCGCGAGGAGGGTGGCGGCGGCGAGAGAGACGGCAGCACAGCCGAACGGGGGTAAGGGGTTGATACAGTAACACAGACGTAACGCCAGTTACTATAGTCGGTAGTCGCCAAAGTCGTATACACGTGCATACGCGCATGTACGCTTACATGCGCGCGCGCGCGCGCGCTATGCGTTTTGTAAATGCGCGTTAATCTGCCTACCGAGTACATTTGCGGCGGCGGCGGCGGCGATGGTACCGCCCATCGAACCATCGAATTTTCGTTTCCTCCGTCAAGACCCTGTATGTATATGTATGTGTGTTTGCTATTCCACGAGAAAGCACATGTACATTGTATGCTCGGCTGTGATGTACATGCGTGTCGCTTGTATGAATACGCGCGCGATTATCGACCGGCGCGACGGCGGAGCCTTAGAGCGATTTCAACTTTTTGAAATGAATTATCTTTATTTGTATTTATGGCGACCCCGAGTCGAGCTAGTCGTGTAAGTTTATCATCGCAAATAAATACGTTTGCGTGAAGAAACGCACGGTTCAAAAGTGGCAATCTGTCCGTGCCGAAATCATTCAAATTAGCTCTCGCGTGCGTTCGTCCCTCGCGTCGCGCGGGGGACAAAGGCTGTCGGATGAGATAACGTATCTCACTACGCGTGCTATCGCCGCGCACGTGTGACGCGTGGCCGCGCGCACATGCGCTCGCATGCATTTCATAGAGCCCGTAATCCCCCCCGAGGCTCGCAATAATTATAAAACTACATGCGACAGTCGGCCGAGCGACCCTCGAATCGAGACGGCTCTGAAATCGCTGCCCCGAAGGTCTGCGATTTACCCTTGCGCTTTTAAAGGGCAAGGGTACGCTTCCACTCAGCTTTTTGTCTCCCTTCCTCGAGTCTTTCGTCCCCCTTTTATCACCGTTCCCTTTTTCCGCAAAAGATGTAGCTCAAAATATTGCAACGTCAGTTCTTAAAGATCGATGAAATTTACAAGCGTTTTCATTTATCGCATATGTAATTAAAGTTTTCAAGATCCCTTTTTTTCCGATTTTGCGTTCGGCAAAAATAACAACCGTTTTCACGTAATCAAAGAAATCTCATCTCGCAAACCAGCAAACCGAAACCAGAACGATTAATTTCCCGTTTCGCAGGATTTGATGTTTCTTCTCTATTTGCATGCGAAAATAAATTCTGCGTGCTTCCGGCTACTCGATTTGCGTTCTTCGATTCGAGTCAACAGCGATCTTTAATCGCGCATCGCGAATACGGTACCGCACAGCGGCGCGGGCCGACGTCGATGGAATACCAATGTTTGCTCGAAAAAGCGAAGAATAAACCGTAGGGCGAATTTATCAGTGTGCTTCAAAAATAGAGGCCGGGCTCCGATAAAATAACCGCTACGCAAATACTGCCGACGCGTGCGCCGTATACGCGCGCCAATGTCGCCGATCCGAAAATGAAATTGATACGCGACAAGACGCCACATCATGTGGCTCAGTGTTGCGTGCTGAAATTGATATCCGACTATTTTTCTCGCAACCTTATCTTCGTGCCGAAGGGACGATTAAAGCACGAGACTGATCTCTCGTAAAACCAGGAAACGCGCTCCTATGGGTTTTTCATTTTTAACGCTGACCGACCGTCGGAAGGGAACGCGGCGCGCCGTGAAAATCACGACCCATGATTGCGCCGTGATTCTATTAGGCACGCGTTGCCCGGTCTGCGTCCGGAAATTGTGTTTTTAATTCTCCCCCGATAAATCGGCCGTGGCTAAACAAGTATTAACATTCCCGCGTGGCCGGCAGCGAGACCGCGACGATCGGCCGCGGTTTTGCGGCGACCGCGGTCGACAGCGCAGCGTAAAGAGGAAAAAATAAAGGAAGAGCGGAAGAGACCGCAAAAATACAAAAAAAAAGAGAGAGAGAGAGAGAGAGAGAGAGAAAAGTACAGAGATTGGTGGATGAACGGGTCAAAGTCGAAACCTCTAATGCGATTAACGGACGTTAAATCGGAACGTTCCTTTCGGGACACTCGTGCTCGTCTATTCGTAGAAAAACGTTTTTTTCCGCCTAACTCCACCGTTCTCCGCTTTCTATCTCCTGTCACCCTCTTGTCACTACATACACTACATAGCCGAACAATGTAACAAAGGCAGGCGAGAGGGGGAAATCGTATTCACCGCCTATTCTGCGAGGGGGCAAGTCGAAACGTAGCACGTCGACAAATTTGATTTGTCTGTCGGAGGGTGGGACGATATTATTTCGGGCTAAAGCGCGAGCGAAATGCCTCGAGGGCCTGCGATGAAAGATCAATATTCGAAATCCGGGTAATCATACTATCATAGTAATCACAGGCCGAAATCGGAATTCGGTTGGTGCGCGTATGAAAATGGAACGTTTCTTCTTCGCGACAATCATTACAACACAGTGACAAGATTACAGCGCGATACGCGCTTCGCGACTTCTAGTGAAACTTCAATATTTGCCGACTATGATTACATCCTGTATCAGCAAATTCTATTTTGACTTCAAGTTTCTCGTACCCAAGTTTGAGCTCAAATATTGAATACCGTATATATTTAATGGATACGCATTAAAATGTAGCTTGTACAGGGCGTGAATGGTTTGCACGATAGTATAAATATTCCGAGCGAAGATATAATCCATATATAGACATGTGCATTCGTCATTGATTCATTGAGAGGGAAAATCTCTTATCGCTTTCGTATACCGATATAAATGAAGATCCGCCATTAATATTGTTTTCAATTTATAAAATTAAAACTATAAGGAATTAATTACTAAGAATACCGATACGGTATTTCGTGAAAATGTATTCTGAAATTTCTATTCAAGAATGGAAATTCGCAACGATTCAGATAATTATATTGGCATAATAATTTTCCTACTTCGCGCCCCATAAATTAATGAATTCAAGAAAATCGAACGGGAAGAAAATAAATAAATGGAAATCGATGAATAAATTATTAGAGAGCCAGTAGTATGTAAATTCATAGAGCTGTAATTCCTCCCTAGATATTAGAGAGAAAGAAATTATATATATATATATTAGAATTCTCAATATTATTTTAGTAATAGAAGATCGCGTTAATTAACAAATACGCTTCTATATGATCCGTTCGCCGAAGAGTGACAGTCCCAATTTTCATTTTTGCGTCGAGCACAGGCGATTCTCGTATGACACATAACCGAAATGTGTGTCGGGCGACGTCACGGGCGACAATGCGTTTCTATCGGTGTCGGATGGCGGTGTATGCGCCATCCGAGAGATTTATCGTTTATTGAAATTGTCGCGGCACAGAGTGTGACGCGATCACGGTTATTTCGCATTATAGGGCGACAGGATCCCGTGGCATCGCCGCGAGGGGGGAGGGAGGGGGAGCAGGGGGGTAGGCGCCACCGGCGACGGAGACGGTCCACTACGTGACACGTTCACGAATCGCGACATTAATATTAAACGCTCCTTTATTTTCTTTTACGCCCCACTCTCCCGACCCCCGACCGCGACGTCGCTCGCGAATTTTAACGAGACCCTCCCGGCGACCCCCCGTGAAAATTCTCGCCGCCCTCTCCCGCATCTCCTCTCTTTCTCTCTCTCACCCCATTTCCCGGGGATCCCGCACGCTCTTACGAGTTCACGCTCGGGTTTCCGTGCACGATTTACGTCGCGGGGACCGCCGCTTGCAGCGCGACGGAGAATTTTATGACGACTTCGTGCAGTCTCTATATTTGAGTCCCTCCAATACGCGCTACCCCTCGAATTGATCACGTTTTTGGATGGTATATATACGCCATCGCCGGGGAATATTGAGAGAGGCGGACAATCCGGCCTTCGGGCGACCGCCCGTTAAAGTCCGATGCCCGGGTCAGTGATTTCAAGGCGCGCAACATGGAACGCATCTCGCCGATGAGAGCAGCCTCGTTCTTTCTACACGAAAACTAAAGCCCTTTCATCGTCCAAGTTTTTTTTCGGCACAATATCAATGTTACGATAATAATGAAACATTAGAGTCTCGGACTGATTAGAGTTTCTACTCGATTAAGCACCGGAATTTTTCTTGGTGATGAACCGAAAATTATGATCATCTAAATTAATTTCTAAAAATGCCGCAATGCATTGCGCATCTATTCATTAAGGTGACACAAGATGATTATTATAGTTTAATTTTACATCAATTCGATTATTTAATTGTTATGCATCATACAACATATAAATTTATATATATATGCAAATATACAAATATCAATTTAAAACGCATCTTACTTGTTCGTCGAAAATAGAAAATCATTATTTTTTCGGATCAATAATAAGTTTCCTGTCGGTGAAACTTTAGACACGAGAATGAAGGGCCGAAAAGGAAAATCAATGTAGTGAATGAGCTTCGAACGTAGCTGCTTGCCCGCACTATTCACGTTGGGGTGACTAGCATTAGGGTAAATTCCGTGCCACGTAAGCGTATATATATATATCGGGTGGCTCGGAAATATAAATTGTAACAAAAACTCTATATACATCTATTCAGTATTATTTTGTCGCGATTTCTTTACCATTAACAAAGATTTAAAAAAAAGTAATGTAAAAAAACTATATTAAAATCATAAACCTTGTTCCGGAAATCATAATGTTGTATAAAAATCTAATTTTTATCCCACTTTTTGACTATGATTGGAGTGACTAAACATACTCATAAAATATCAATTTCAATCCACATTATGCATTTTCTATATCGTTATCAAAATTTCCAAATCAATCAATCTTTATCGATTGTTAACGCTATAGTTATTGGCTAAATTCACAAACAATAAAATAATTCAACAATTGAACTGCGTAGTCGACATATCGGGTGCTTACAAAGTAATTCATATCGATCGCTCGAAATGCATCGCCATATAGAGATTTGCCATGGCCATGCTCGCTATTAACCTGATGGCCTTTTGTGTTTCAACCTGTCTCGGGCAACGTTCTCGGGCGTTAGCGTAAATAATGACGCGATAAAGAGAGGAAGTGAAGAGAGAATGAAAGAGAGAGAGAGAAGCTGTCGCACCTACCCGCTTTCAGATGCGCGAAAGTACAGGCGGAATTCGTTGCATCGGTGGCCACAGAAATTGTTTCGCGGACGCATATGTTTTCGCGAGCACGAACATATTGCATTAGCAGCTGTCGGCGACGTGAAGAAAATGAGCAGCTGCGAAAGAAACGAGCTGGCAAGATTACGGCGGCAGCATGGTTAGCCGGTGAGATTTTAGTGAAATCATCCAACTTTTTATTTCCGCGTGTCTTCTCCGACAATTTCGCAGTTTGCGCTGTGACGTAGCATTATATACACGATATATTTTATGTCTCTACAAACAAAGAAGTTTTATATTTGATATAAATACATTTTTACACCCAAAAAAGTAATTTTCCCTATAATCTCATATTCTAAATTTACTGTTTTAAAGCAAACATATTCCTCTTTCAATAAAGTAAAAAATACTTTTTTCTCTCTTAAATATTCTTATTTATTTTTCTCTTGATTTCAAAGGAATTCTTTTGTCATTAATACGAGAGTAAAATCCTCGAAGATTTAGCGTGCATCCCACGTAATGTATAAAAAAATTTTTTTTTACATGTAGTTGTCTGTATGATTCTAATTTTAAATAGCATATATTAATAATACAGTTTATTTTTATAATTATACATACAGCACCTTTGCTTGTGGTATCTACGAAAAGGATGAGGACATAACTTTAAGGTTTTAGCTTTTGAAGTAATGCTAAGAAATTCTATAGACTTCGATATATTTTCTTTCCAATCTTAACGTTTTACCAAGATTTCTCTGTGACGTAAGATATTTGCCACCGCAAAAATGTTCGCTTTATCGTCGCTCATTTCGTCCCTTATACACTGATTTTCTATCGGTGCATTTAATCGAAAAATCTAGTGAAAGAAAATAAACATTGTGGTTTTCATTTAAACTCCAATAGACATTTAATGATTATCTCAAACGTGTGCATGGACTATTAAGATTAAATGTAATTATAGACCGAGTTTCTACGCGTGACGCATAAAGATTTTCATCAAAATTCCAAAATGAGGTGTGCGCCGGTGCGGTAAAACGTTACACTAATGCGCGTCAGCCTTACTTTAGCAATGCGGCATGGCGCCAGGTATTGTTCCTTTGTCGACAACGTCAGCGACATCGTTAACGAATCGATAAGACCGGACCTCATTGTCGGGCGGAATAAAGCGCGCCGGGATGCGCGTGTTACCGACGCGTTCATCTGTGGGAACGTCACGTGCCGCGTCCCACAAGAGCGAAATGTGTCAACGTCCGGCTATGTGTCGCGGCCGATGACAATCGCACTGGATTATACGCGACGAAAAACTATTTTGGTCGTGTCGTTCCTCGGTTGCAGCGCGCCAGCGTGATTTCGCTGATATACGCACGTTAAGGGGGGGGGGGGAGGGGGGAGGCGCCGGGGCCGGGGAAAGAGAGACACAAGAGCGAGCGAAAAAGCGTTGATATTACAAAATCCCGTGGTTCTCGCGTCAGCATCTCGTTATATATCCGACATTTTTATACATATTGCATTACCGGTAATGTCGTTTATCGGACTGCTGCAGACTTAAAATGTAATATACATTTTATGCAGTATGCAGGCGGGTGGATATTTGGCAGAGGCATTAAATATTCCGTTCCCTTTTGATACATTTTCAAGTTGCTCTTTGTCGTTACGCGTTAATTACAAAATTAAAATATTAATTGCTCACATAAAAGTATTTTTTGTTAATTTAAGCCCGTTCGTGTATATCAAGCGGCGTACATACACACGGCCTGCGTGCTCGACGAGTTAAATACGCCGACCTGCACCACTCCTTGTAATATTTAAAGAATAGAAGACAGTTAAATTAGTGGTGCTCCGTCTGAGAGGAGGGTCGCACAAAAGAGTGTCAATATTTTTGAAAAGTGGACCTTAAACGCGCTCTCGTCTCTCGTTCGCTGCTCCCCTTTTAATGTATTTACAAAAGAGGCGAGCTAACCGAAAGAGGGAAAGAAGAAACCGCCACCGCCGTCTTTTCCACATCCGTTTGTAAGGGCGCCGCTGTGAAACGCCATGCGGTGAGGGAAGAACCGGCGACCCTCATCTCGTTGTTTCCAGCTTTAAATGGCAGCTCGCCAAGTGTGCTAACATCCTCTCGTGCACATGCAGTGCCCTCTCCCCCTTCACTCGCTACCCCCTTTTCGCGACACGCACAGGTCCCATTGAACACGGCCGCGCGCGTTGCACGCGGGATCCGCACACAATGCGCGCAAACACTTTGCATTCGTAAACATGCGTAAACAGCGACGGTGGTTTCGCACCTAAGGTACAAGCCTCGCTAAAAGTACTCGTCGTGCCTGTCGAAGCCGCGCCATTTCCCCACCGATCGGTTCCCGGAGCTTCACCCATCGATCTCGTAAATTCTCCGCGGAAGAGTTTTCGTCTTACGACAACATTTCGTCTAGGGAGACGAGCCTCGCCCGACGTAAAACTCGCGTGCCGGTAGTTGTATCAAATACATGCCCGCGTAACCGTCGAAATATCGATGGCAATCGACGACGAATAAACGCGGTATGCGGCAAAACTTAATATTTAGCGACAAACATGCTTGATATCGAAGTTTCAATGACATGATATTTTAGTGGAGTCCGCCTCAATCGCGGACCTTTGACGAGACCGAGGTACTTTAACAAAATAAGCGCGCCACTCTAGTATCTACAACATATCGTGGAATAACCGTAAATTGCTTATTTTCCAACGATCTGGCAAACATTCCGTACACAAATAGACGTTTAGTTATTTATAAATCTCAAACTTTGCGCCCGTAGATCTGTGATCAATAATTTATCTACTAAAAAATCAAGGCAGTAATGTAATCACTACTGCGAGCAAGTAGTTCAAGAAGACGGAAAGTCGGACTATCCGGCGGTGAAAGAGTCCGCGCTCTGCGCCAAGTATAATTCCCCGTACCTTTCATCGGGGCGAGCTACATGCAGCTTCGAGGCGGAAATGGCAGCTAAATGGTATCTCCAGGGGGCTAAGATGTAATTCGGTTTTTAATTGGTTTTTGCGCGAAGCGGATTTCGCTCGGGGCGTTATGAAGTTTCGCGAACGGGCGACGAAGTTGGCGCGATATCCGAAGTCCGGCACCTTCTTTCTAACTCGCGATATTTCCAGACACGATCAACCGGATTAAAGAACTCCATCGAAGGCGTTATTAAAGGTTGGGTTCTCTGTCTATCGGCCGTGGGAGAGGAACTATCTCTACCGCGACAACCGATTAAAACTTCAGGCTTATTAAGATCGCATTAAACTTTCAGCCGATTCATCTCGCAGACGAGGGGGGATTTCCCGTATATCGATACATATTTATCCAAATTGCTATCAATGCTGAGTCCACAACTCGCGAGTGCGCGTCTCTGAACACGTCAACCAGAAACTCCTACAGTTATAAAGCGAATACTCAATTACGAAACTAATATGTAAAATATAGTGCGAGCTGTGCAGACAGACTCTCCGTTTCGACGTAGAATATAAACGGATTTAAAGTCACGTGATACTCGGAAGCATTAGCTGTGTGAATAAGTTATGCGTTAAGAAAACAAATTATATTCCTCCCGTCTGTTTTTGCACGATAATTTAGACAGATATTGGACACATATGTACATAATTTCTACGAAAGGTACATACGTATGCCGAATGAAAACTGTAATATCTTATTAATTCTTGGAACGATAACGTTCCCTTGGTCACCTGAACGGCAAACGAACGAGTCCGGCCCTTACTGACCATTCAGCATTATAAAGGGTGCTCAAATATTGATTCGACTGGCAATTATGAGTGGTTTTTCACCAGTCTCTCTCCGCGAGCGTACCCTTCGGCCTTGTTTCCCGGGATCGCTTAATTACGGGATGTTTGCGTTTCTCAAAATTAAACTCCTGCCGGTCGAGATAGCGCATCATGGCAGCCCTCAGGGTAGTCTAAACAAATTTGCGTGAAACGAGAGGGCGCGGGTCAATACCGATCGTGATTTTCCACTGGTTCGATACGGCGACGTAAGCTCGCGCGCATCGTTCAATAAAGACGGATTTACCATCTCGTTCTGTCGCTCCAATTCGACCCGTTATACCAATACTTGGGATGTCTTTGAAAATCGCTGCAGAAACTCGGCGAAATCGTCTAGGGCGCGATTAAAATGCAGAAGCGTTCGCCGATGCGCGAAATATTTACAGATGGAGATGTTATTTCGTGCAATGGGATAGATATACCTATGCAAAGAGCGGAGTAAAATTTTTTTCTAAAAATGCAACTCGGTAAAGAAAGATAGGGAGAGAGAGAGAGAGAGAGAGAGAGAAAATATCTCACGGAACGATTCTTTTATTCACAAACGTCATCGCGCGGCTCTCGCCATTTCGGACATCGATCTTGCCCCCTCCCCGCCGCCGTCGGGTTACTTCTGTAACAAAGTAGCGAGGTGACAATTCCCCGCGTTTTCGCAATTACGGAAGTCGTTTAATAGCCCAGTTTCCAACAGTCTGGAAATTCGTTTCCGCTCGCGACGAAAGGAGTAGTCTCAAAGGAGGAAGTTATTGTCGGCGCGCTCGAGGGGTGCGGTTGAGAAACTTAACTTCCCATAGCGTATATCATGGGAAGCGAGAAGGACAGAGGGCGAAGTGGCGGCGAGGAAGAAACAGGACGGGGAAGTATGAGACGAGTTTCTTCGACGATCCCCCGCGGTTTATTTTCGCGGCGGTAAATTAACGGCTCGTGGCTAGACTACCCCCGGGACTATTTCGCAAGCAGTAACAGCGCCCGGTGATTCTACACCGAAATTAGCGGGAGATGAAACACTTGGGCGAACGTGCGGCAAGTCGACAAACATTTTCTTTCGCGCTTTGTTAATTACGATTAAAGAACATCTAAGGAAAGCTCATAAATTGCAAAAAAGACGCACCTCCGTCAATATTCCGTTGCAAAATAGATAATGGATATATTATCTACTTTATCTCAACTTTATTTATTTCTCCGGAATTCAAAAATTATACTCGTTGAAAGCAAACTGTTGAGGTAAAAGAATTTCGCGTTTAATAAGCAGTCGCGTCATATTCTCGCAAGTTGGATCTAAATTTTCTCGAAAATTTAAGCGCGAAATATAATTCGTTTAATAGCACAGACAACTTTCGTCCGATTGTCGCGAATCATGCGCGATTTAGCTTCTGAAGGAATTATCCTGGAGACGCGACATCCGCATAGACGCTATCTCAAAATTCCGCGCATTATCCGCGACGGCGGCGTACAAGCCGCAAAAGGCAGACAAAACTAGCGGTTGAAAATGTAAGATACTGCGAAAATGGACGATGACAAGGTACGTGCTTCGGTATCAAGCGACTCTACGGGGCTGCTCCCGCGAAGTTTAATTAAATAACGAGGTGACGTCGCTGGCGGGAAAGCCGACGTGAAGGGGTCGCGGAGGGGGGGGGGGGAAGTTGGAGGTGGCGCGAGGATGGAGGAAGAAAGGGGACCGGCAGAGACAGCTAGAAACACAGAAGCCAGCAGTAAGAAAACGCGCGGACTTGGAAAGTGGGATGGACTGGGCCGAGGTGCCAAGTTGCTAGGTGACTTTGCTAGTTATTTAATTAGTCCGGAGATTCTCCCTTATACTCGACCACTTTCCCGCATCTCCCCGCCGGTTCCCTCCCTTTCTTCTTCCCTCAAACCTCCTCAAACCTCACTCCTCTTTTTCCTCTCCTCCATGTTCCTCCACACTCCGTCTCTCCGGAAGACACTGCTGACTTTTATCAGACGATGAGTTTTCTTTTAACCAGCGACCCATGCACACGCCAACAAAAGGCTCTTCGCGTCCTGCTTTATCCGAACGTTCGACGCGGAGAAATTTGCTTTCGCATAAACCTCGTAATCGTCGATATACCCAATTAAGTAATACATCGTAAAATAAAGTATTGCCGAAGCCACCGCTGATTTCCTCACGGCAATTGAGAACAAAACCAGAAACGGCCATTTCGATAACGACATTCGGTTCGCCCTCATCCGCAGGAGCGTCCCCCCCTTTCGACTCTCTTCCTGCGTTTCGATCCTAAATACGCGTGGCAACGGCACGAGAAAGAGAGATCGGGGAAGGACAGAAGGGAGTGGGCAAGGTTTCTCCGACAAGGAAAACGAATAGATTCCCCATGGGAAGTCGCCAACCTTTTCCCATACCTGCCCCCTCCCGCCGCCCCCGTTTCCACCGGAGTTGCTGCCGGAAAGGCACCGGGAGCTTACCGAGGGCTTAACTCGGTGACAGGATGATTGCTGGTATTATCGGAATTACCCCAGGGCGAATTGCGCCGCACGCCATAACGAACTCGCAATATCGCGAAAATCGTGCGTTAACCCCTTCACCGGGAGTCCCTCCTAAGTCCCTTAAGGCCGCGGAATCGAGGATTCTCTAACGGTGCTGCCGATACTACATACTACGGCTAACGATAAAGCGGAAATCCCGCGGAATATTGAATACGAGGCGACCTAGCGATAGAACGAAAACGCGAGGAACGTGCCTGAAATCTTACTTCCGTTCAACGGGAGAGTAAAATATATAAGAAGTAATTATTAGAAAATTGACTTGATCCATCGTCAAAATCGCTTCAACAGTTTGTACTTTATTACGAAAAAATGTGATTAAACTTCGTTGCGCGCGTGGGATATATACAACTTCCCAGAGATCTTATTTTTCTACTGCATATGAAAATTTTCAATTTTAAGGCTAATTTTTTGACTTCTTCAATTATTTTCAACTATTAAAAATTTCACATACAGTAGAAAAATAAGCTCTCTGGGGTCTGTTGTATATATACTCCACGCGCGCAACGAAGAGTTAACCATACTTTTTTCGTAGTAAAATACAAACTGTTGAATTTTGAAATTCTAAATAAATATTAATTCAATGTTATTATAAATAACGAGAGGAAAAAATCTTCTCGAATTTGGAGAACACTTGTAATTTCTACTATTCCCTAATTAAACATAATAAACTGCCCTCCTGCGGCAATCAAGGCTTCAATTATCGACATTTCGTCGCAATTACGCAAAAGTATCTCGCCGCGAAGACGAGAATTTATATCGTGTACGAAAAAAGAGTCTCTCGCGCGAGTGGAGCCGTGCCGTTACACGTACTTTCGTTTTATAGAAGCGGCGTGTTATCGGCAACTTCATATGCGGTCCCCTTCCCCTCTTAACCCCCGGGCGCATTTTCGCCAAAGCGCGACGTGAAGGAAAATTGTTTATTTAACGGCGAGGCAGGGATTACCGGGCACTAAAAGCGCGTCCCTTCACGTGCTTCAGCCATAACTAAAAATTTGCATGGGTAAATGTTCGCTCTCGAGAGACGTCCATCGAGTGAAACGGAAGTGCTGTACGTGACCGGAATTTCCTCGCGAAAACCGGCAGATCCCTTTGCACGTTTATCTGTATTTCCCTTACATTGTCTTAAGAAATTCCGAAAGACACCCGGCACACGCAGGTGGGAAAGAACGGCTCGCGTGGCGCGGACGCCAGATGTGACGATACTGAGGGAAAAGGACAAGAGTTGGCTCGGACAAGAACTAACATCGAAACTTGACGCAATGGTGGTGACTCGTGTAAATTTATTCGACTAGAGCCACGCTGACTTACATTAAATTTCAATTGAAATTCTTTATTATCACGCAACATGTTTCGCAATTCCTTCAATCGACGAGTGGGGTCTTGAGATATCTCAATATAAAAAAATCAATTTACATTTCTTGGAAATATTTATTCAGACTTTCAAAATTCAGCCGTTTGTATTTTATTATTACGAAAAAATATGGTTAACTCTTCGTTGCGCACGTCTGTACAACACCCTGAGATATTGTTTTTCTACTGCTTGTGAAATTTTTCAATTTCAAGATTCTTCTTCAATTATTTTCAACTATTTAAAAACCAAAGTTAATAAATAAAATTCGACTATCCTGTTTATAAAGATATAAAAATTGATAATAAAAAAATTGAAAGATTTGCACTTTTTAAAGATATTTTAGATATTTAGATTTTTAAGATATTTTCACTTTTATATTATAACTTTCAACTTTATATTATAAATTTCACTTTTGTATATATAAACAATTAACATAGAATGTTTCCTACATTCCTACTCACGTCTCAAATTTTGACGAACGCGACGATTAATAAACAACGGACTTGTAAAGACCTCGAGCGACGAGGGTTAATATTCCACGATCGATGAGACAAAGCACGAACGTTGTCACTACAGTCAGTCGTTATGCTATTATAAAATCATTATCGCGCTCTCCGCTTATAACTGCGACTCTATGATTAGACAAGAATCGCTCGTGTTTTCTCGCGGAGGAGGCAAACGAGAGACGCGCGGTGCGCGGCGGATTTTTCCGCGGTAAAACCCGACGTGGATGCAGGTGCGCTGATCAAAGCGGAACACGATTTCCGTAACCGGCCGCTGCAACAATGCGCGTCGCGCTGCATAAATAAAGCCGCGCACGCTGATCAATATTGGATGTGATGAAAGTAAACCGGACCCTCGTCAGCGCGCGCGACCGTCTGTGTAATTTAATGCCGGGTAAATACGCCACGCGAGCGGAGCAGAGTAGCTTTGCGCTATAATCCAGATGGATCTGCCGCGGAGGAGCACCCGGGGCCGGGCCTCGTCAATTACGAAACGTATTCCGCGAAGGGCGCCGCCCTTCGCGCTCGTCGCCGCTCCGCGTCGCGCCACTCGATAAGAACGCGGAGCGCGATGAGAAACAGCGCGGTAGGGAAACGATAAAATTTAACGATCCTCGTCTCACGGTGGCACGGAGTTCCCGGGGTGTATGGAAACAATGTTTGAGAATGGGACACCGGCGCGATATCGGAATCCAAATTCGCTCCCGTGAGCGCGCATATTGTCGAATTTATTTACGCGCGCGCGCGTAATATCGTACAATTGTTAATGCGTCTGATGCTCCTTTTCCTTTCGCGTGTCGATCTCGGCGCGATAATTTTTTCGCTCGGAAAGGAAGAACTCGCTCTAGTTTTACTACCCGTCGGAAGAACGACATTTTATCCTCCAGTCGTCGCGCGGAATTTTTACAAGTCTACTGTTTAGTAAAACGCTATATTTTTTCGTAATAAAATACAAACTTCGATACAGTTCGAATTTTGACAGTCTAAATATTAAATATTTATTTCCAAAAAGTACAAATAGATTTTTTATATAGAGATATTTTTTGTGTGTAAATTTTGGAATAGGCGCGATAATTTATCCGCTCAGAAAGGAAGGATTTGCCCTAGTTTTACTACCCGTCGGAAGAATGACATTTCATTCTCCAGTCATCGCGCGAAATTTTTACAAGACTACTGTTTAGTAAAACGCTACATTTTTTCGTAATAAAACACAAACTTCGAATTTTAACAGACTGAATAAAGATTATTTCCAAAAGATACAAATAGATTTTTTTATATTGAGATATCTTGGAATTAAGCGCGATAATTTCTCCGTTCGGGAAGGAAGAACTCGCCCTAGTTTTACTACTCGTCGGAAGAACGACGTTTCACTCTCCAGTCATTGCGCGCGGAATTTTTACAAATTTAATGTTTAATACAAAACGCTACACTTTTTTCACAATAAAACACAAACTCCGACAAAGGTCAAATTTTGACAGTCTGAATAATAAAATATTATTTCCAAAAAATACAAATGTGTAGATTTTTTTATATTGGGATATCTCAAGACTGTGGGAAGAGTTAAGAATATCATTTCGCTACTGCGACATACACACCGTGATCGGAGTCGAGCGATAAGTGATAAGCGCAATGCAACAAGTAACTCATCGGCCGACGCTGTTGCCTTATTTCTCTCCGCTTCCAGGCATCCTTTTCCATCCTTCTGCAATTCCCTGGATCCTTACTTCGCACAATCACACTATCACTATCACTTGAATGACCTTATTATGCACTTTCACTAGCACTCGCGAGCGGCATACGTCAGTATGCGACCGAACGAATTAGATTATTGCGACGATTTTCGAAATTTCGAAGACAATCGCGCGGCGCGCTGGACGATCGCCTATTGTTTGATTGAATACTTCCGATGTTTAACATTTGTTCGTTCGCAATGTTCACTTTCAACGGGTTGAAAAACGCGAGATCATGAAGGACAGTAATTCGATCTCACTCTTATTGCTCCGCGACGGGATCGAGATACATACTTGTATACAAGTGCACTTTTCGAGAAAAGAGGCTAACCGAAACGCGAACGAGGCTCGTAATACCACTTTTGCAATCTCAAAATTAATTTTTACATCGACAAAACAAAGATGAATGTGCAAGCAAGCTTTTAAGCAAGCATGAGGTGCGACGAGATCCGCGACGCGCTTGGAGATATCGAATGCTCCATGCACTTTTCACGTTTCTCACAAATATTGTTCAAAAATATAACATCACTGTTTTGGTATAAAGGTGGTAATAGGACCGAGGCGATCGCCCGTTACTCGATTCGACACTCCCGACACTCCCGATATTCACTTTCCACGACGAGAAGTCGCGTGATCGCGGAGCGTGAACGCGACGTCCTCACGCTCGGATCTCCGCGACGGAACTGAAGACTTTTCGAAGTTTTGGAAATAATTGGAAGGGGAAACGGTAGGCCATCTCTGTCGAGCGTTCGTAACCGTCATCTTTTCAACGCTGAGCCCAAAAAACGAAAGACACTGCAAAAAACGCAAACGCATACCTCGCGCGACGCACTTCGAGGAACTGGAGCTCGGCGCGAGCTCGCCTCCGAGAAAAAAGTCATAACATAGATGAGACGAGCGAGACTCTTCTTAAGAAAAACCAAAAAACTAATCGTTTCCGCGAATACGCCAAAATCGAACGCGAGGCATTTCCAAGAATTAAATAGCTGTGAAGTCGCGGAGCAGTTCCTCCCACCACCGTCTAATTGAGTCCGCGCGGACCCGATGCTCGGCTCGAGCCGAGATTTCAACGCGAGCCAATCACCTTGCAGCTTTTACGAAAAGTGGCGATTCTATTGGCCCGGATCGGAGTATAGCTTTTCCCACCACCGTCTAAATAAGTCCGCGTGTCCCCCGATGCTAAAACTCGGGCCCAGATTTCGACGCGAGCCAATTACCATGCAACTTTTACGAAAAGTAGCAGTTTTATTGGCTCGAATAGAATTCCAACTCCGCGTGGACTAAAACGAGAAGGCTCGAGCGTTGCTTCTGAATTCATAATCAATCTTTATAACGATGAAACGAAACATATAAATTTGTTATAAATTTCAGACACATGGCGAATGCTAAAAACCAGAAACGTAACGCACAAACGCGTCGCATTTTAAAATACCAAATAATCCGCGTACTACTTGCGCGATATCTCTCGTATCCATTTTTCAAAAATCACACAGAAAAATAGACGCATCGCTCGTTGTTCGATTGGATGTAACTGACAATGAGATAGTGATTTGGAAGGAATGGAGATGAGAGGAACGCTTCGCCGATCGTATTGATGCGAGCGGGTAGTTCGGAAAATAAAGGACTGCCCGCCAGTAATTTATACAAGCGAAACTCGAGCGACATTGTCGATGTATGTTATTACGGCGAGACGTAGATAAGAATTATTTGTGTGCTGCGAGAGGTACTATCAGGTAACATGCAGGCCGTGAAACGAAACGCATTTCTAAATACGGAACACCGTAGATACGTCGCATCCTATATCTCTTGAAACTTTGAAATATATTATAGCGAAGCTTCAAGAATCAAACATACTTTAGACATATAATTTATGCCAAAGTTCAGGAAATAGAATTCTATTTGTGCCTTTATATTCTATATAAAATGGAAAAACCAAGAAGAGTTAAAATAATATTTTGTGAAAAATTAAAATACGCGCATGTATAAAATATTAAAATGCATATAGACATCGAGAGATACGGAGCGTAAAATTATAAATAGGATTCTTTTCTGAGGAAGAAATATAATTAACTCAAAGATTGTCTAGATTTTAATTAACATATAAAGATAAAAATAATACAAGCTTTATTTTTAAAAATTTAATTTTGATACACTGACGAATATCATTGCAATAAAGTTTCTAACAATGTTGGCTACACTGAGAGAAAAATATAGTTACTTATACTTAGTTAGAGAAAAATATAGTTACTTATACTTAATTAGAGAAAAATATAGTTACGTATATATATACTTTTAGACCCAATCACAATTTTATAGTATTTCTAACAATAAATATGATTAACTTAACTATATGCATCATTATGTTAACCATAATTATCATTAGAAATACTATAAAATTGTGGTTGGGTCCAAAAGTAACTATATTTTTCTTTCAGTGTAAAATTTCTAACTGCCTCCTTGATAATATATAATAATATGATAATAATTTTCAAAGATTGAAAGAAAGCGTGTATAGGTGAGGGTAATTGAAAAAAATAAGCCGCGCATGCCTTAAATTTGGCAGTTAGGGGTATTCATATTTTCCGGGATCCTTGTTAAAAGAGAGACAGCTAATTTTATGCGCAACTCGGCTGACTGAGTCGCGACATTTCTCGAATGTAGGACGAGGGACCTTCCGGTCGAAAATTTATCTCCCCGTAATAACAGCGTGGCACTGGCGCTTTCCGGGTGTGTCACGCCCGGTAACGGTTCGTGTACGTGTCCGTGTCTCTTTGTCTTCCGCCTTCTTTCTCTGCACGCCCTCCATGCATCCCTCCGGGAGCGCGGCCGTGTCCGCATTATAATGGCATTACGTGTCCTCACATTACACTTGCTGTCCCAGCTCGTAATACACATTTCTCCCCACGTTCCGCTATCCCCATGCCGAGTCTTATTTTTTTCTCCTCGGATACGTCCGTCCCGGATATATCCTACATCGTGATTCGGAGCTTGTGCAGTATTTACAGAACCTCGGGCGAGAGGGTGTCGCGCGAACACCATCGAAAAATTGAGTTAGAAATGGCACGACCGAATAAAATGTCAGATACCGTGATAGCGTCTGTCCAACAAAATTCTATGAAATTATAATATCGTATTAGTTCTTTCGCAATTTAAAAAGGGGGTAGCTGTATTTATATTCATAACTCATAAAATTTGAAATAAAATCTTTTTCTTCTTTGAGAAATATCAATTAAAACTTTTTATGATTAATTAATAAGATATTTGTATTTGAATATACAAACAGTGATTAAAAGTGCAAGTCTCGCGAGAACTATTTTGCAAAAGAATGTTGAAATCCAATTTTCACGCGTAGCAAGAGAATTATTTAAAATTCTCTTCGACTGTCTCATAATTTTTTGCTACTTGGAATCTGAAAAAAAAATTTTTTTATATTATTATCTGTCGAATTTTTGTGCCGTCTAAAAGTTTGCTGCTTTCTCTGTGCTCGTGACGGTCCTCTCGTTCTTCTGGTTCGTTTCGTCCTCGCGCAACCTCGGCATCCCATCACGCGAATATAAAAAGGACCGACATATACGAGTGTTTAGTAACTTTGTCAGCGTTTTTAATGCTCGCCCCTTTTTCGTTCCGACTCTCGTACGGCGCGCTCGTTTCACTTCTCGTAGGATCCAATAGACACCGCCGACCAAACACTTTGTGAAACCTGCAGCCGTAGCAATTACCCTGTAGAATTCGTGCTCCATTCCCGTGGAATTTAGTGGTTTCGTTAATGAAATGAACTCATCCGTTCCTATTGCCGATAGCAATTCGCATGATCCATAATCGATATAGGCAATAATCGCCAGACTGTTCGTTCTCTGAGACCTACGTGAAAATTTTCACTTCGACGAAATTACGATAATGTAAAAATAATTTATTCCGAGACTACAGACGGAAGTAATAAAACAAATATGATAATATTAACACAGTTAACGGGCTATGGAGCCTAATAAAATACTAATGTGCGCTCATTATTAGGCTCCATAGTCCGTTAATTATATTAATTTTACGAGTTCAATTTTTTAAAAATCTCGTGTAGATATATGTACACTGAGAAAAAAATATAGTTACTTTTGAATCCAATCATAATTTTATAATATTTCTAACAGGAAATATGATTAACTTAACTGTATGTATCATTACGTTAACCATAATTATCATTAGAAATATTATAAAATTGGGTCCAAAAGTAATTATATTTTTGAGGCTTTAGTTTATTTTAACTTTTAAATATGATAACGTCAATTTTAAATTTTAAAGAGACAGACAAAATGCTACCTTTGACAATGTAATTTCTATATCGACATAAAGTATCAAGTATATCTGAAATTAGAGCGTACGGTTAATTGAACGGTCGTCTAAAAAGACATAAATTTCATTGAGTATCGTGCGAAGTGCAAATAGAATGGATCGAATGTGTCACGAAGTAACGTACGTGAGAGCCTCACGCTACAGGCTCGAGCTCGATATCAAATCCCACCTGACCTATTCCGCGTGGTCGCACCCTAACGGGCATTTCGCAAAGTCGTTAATAATTTTTTTTTTTAGCGACTCCCTTTCTTTCAGTACTTCGCGCCATTAGCGAAATAGTCGGAACTCCACCCATTCGCTGCGTGTCAGCGGGACCGTACATATTCTTTCATACTTGTGACACGAATTTATCCGGTTTGACTGAATATCTCTCTTCCCCTGTGTGCACCCTCTGTATTCGTGCGATAAAAAATATTCCGCTTTTTAATCATAAATTCAAGTCCGTCACTCTCCGAAAGCATTGTATTCCGAAATTTCGGGAAAGACCGACTTGGGAGTGAATTGAAAATTTACATTACTGACAGATATTATGATATGCAAACTCGATTGTGTATCGATGCATACTTGACATGATTATTATAAATAATTGTTATATCAATTATTAACGAACCTGTATTTGCGCTTGATTTGTTTGTGCGCATTAATCATATAACTTCCGGTGTTACACGGAATACCATATCAATGTTAATTGGCAAATGATTATATTAGCTTTCACGTCGGCTTATATATTTATGTCGAAATATCTAATACATTTATAAAATACTTAATAATTACCGCGTCGTATCGTAATACATTCCGCGGGTATTCTTAGCAGTTAAAAAAAAAAAGAAAGAAAGACAGATGTCCGCTGGCGACTTTTACAATGACGCAAAGATTGACACCACATATCGACGGGTCTATATTCAAATCGTCCTCTTTCATCAGCAAAGGTAACAGATGTTCGTCGCCCATCGATCACGACGATTCTATTTTCGACCTGACGCTTCTTTCGGAACGTCAACTACGCGTCTGGATAAAAGATCCATCGATCGCGCGGCGCGGTGTGTAGCGCCTTCGCGTAACGTAGCGAAATAATTACTCTTTAATGAGGCCCTCTAACACCGAGGCGAACTCAAACGAGAGAGCGCGGCATTTTTTCGAACTTAGTTCGCGGCTTGATTTAATTATCAACTGTTGATTAATGAAGCGTACAACTTCCGCCAAGTTTTACTCGCGGAAACGAGTATAAGAAGATCGATCGCTAAACGCGCTATACATCTCGCCTTGACTCGCTATCGAGCGGCGGCTCGTCAAACGAGTTAACACACCCGTACCCGTAAGGCCACGAACCGTTTATAGTAGTAAAAGCGAAGCTAATGGCGCGACACAGTTACAATGTTAAAGAATAATTGAATAAGCGATTACAAAGAGGGAAGGGAATGAGTAGAAGTTGTCTCTTTCCCTGTCCGCTCGCCATTGCCGACGATGTGCGTAATAAATATTTTATGCTTGCAACCCGAGCTGCTTGAATTTAGAACGAGCGTTTATACGTCGAAAACCGTCGGGAAAGTAGAATGTTTTGTCAGCAAAGGGGTTTCTAGCTCGCGTGTCGATCGCTCTCTTATGCTGTACCTTCATCGAGACTGAATACTTGGGTAACTTCCTAGCGTTCAATTACATCGCGGCCTTAATAGGATCGAATTACTTTAAGCGCAACGCTCTGAGCGAACAAACTCGCGAACGACATCCGAGCGGCGCGAGGAGGCGGCTCTATGTGCACGAGAATCGGCGAGTAGTCGTGGCATGGCCCGCCGTCGTGGTAGTCACTCGGTGATGACGATGGCTGCGGGATAAACTTAGGCATGTTTGCCGAGCAATCAAATATATGAGTGGAAAGTCTCGTGGGTGTTATCGATCGGCTCCGAGTCCCCGCGATGATGGCGCACGAAGGGGCGGTCGAATCGGAGGAAGAAGGATTCCGAACGAAACGCGGGACGAGCGGAAGAAGTCCACGAGACTGAATTCGCCCACCACGAAGGGCCACCGCGATTTGACCGACGCTTGCTTATATCCACTGTTTGTTGCTGGACAATGGTTGTTATTCCTACTGCGAAGGCAAAAGGAGGGCATTAAATATAGTCTTTGTGTCGATGGAAAAAAAAATCAGACTAGTAGCTATTGTTGTACATCGTTTTGTTGAGTGTTGAAATATAGGAATCTAAATATTTCCTATACATGACTTTATATAGTTCAATATGTAGTCCAATAATCCAGACAAATTAATTGGACTAACTCTGAAATATTTCTTTTGAAATGTAAAATATAAATATAATTGATATTTTGTGAATATTGACATTTTTAAGTTGATTTATCTTTTCTCATTTGTTTAAAAACAAAATGACATATGCGTATCCAAGAGCATCATTTTGTTTATAAAAATCAATATATTTCTTATATTCTTCAGATTAAAATTTTTTACAAATTATACTGCATTTTATCTTACATGTTATAAAACTTGTAATATATTCTTGATGCATGCAAAAAAATAGTAAAAAAAACAAGACTACTGCTGTGATATATTGATCCATGTTCATGTGCATGGATACGCGCGCGATTTCGGCTGGATATATGCGAAATTTCGTGAAATTCGAGTCTTTTATTTTCGCGCGAGCTTGCGTCCCGCCAATGCGAAAAACGCCGAAGAAAAATCCCAAGTGTGCATCGTTTTCGAGAGGTCCGTGGGAAGGGAAAGACGAGGGAAGGAACGCTTTGGAAGCTCCGATGAATTCTTACGTTCACCGTATACGACTCCAGGATCTACAGGATTCGACAAGGCAGTCTCGTCTGCCTGCAACGATATCGGTCCTTCAGAAATTTCGGCCATTTTCCCGTCTGAAATTCCCTCGCGAAGCGCAGCGATGATCGCGAATAATTGTCTACTCGAAACCCTGAAAATTAATGCATAAACGTGATAAAAGGAATATCATATTATTACCGAGTTCGCTGATCGAATTAATTTATTACGTTTTAATCTGTGTACTATTATGCAAATTGCGAATGTGTGTTTGCGGGCGCGCATTGGCAGTGGTCTCTCGATCCTGGTTAAATATTCGAGTTTTCGAGATTCAAAGGCCTGATTAATGTAGCGGCATGAGGTTGACATGGCGACATTATCATCGCTACAATGGACGCCAGGTGTTCCAGACAGGAAGGGCCAGAGAGGCAAGGAGTATAATGCCGTCAAGCAACGCCACTTAATGAGCTGCCGAGAACAAAGCGGGAAGAACCGCTTTGTCATTTTTTTTTTCGTGCTCCAATTACTTAGCGTTTTAGAACAGTTGTACGTGATTATCTTTTCTTCGCTCCGCTTCATCTAACGCACCCCCGTGCGAAATGTACGGTGTACCTTTCACGAAAATTGATCTGCGTAAATTGAATAATATACGGTGCCACGTAATTTTCTTTACATCAACCGTAACGTACGATATTCTCGTATAATACATCACAAAGTTTTGAAACGTGATATATTGATCGGAAGTCTAAAATTGTCCGCCTATTCCGACTTTCTTATGTCATATCGTTCAAGCAAGCGAGGGACGGGAGTTTGAAACTGGATGTCGAAGACGAGGGCTGGCTGAGATCAGAGGAAGGTCCAGGGCTTTAGGGAGAAGGGACGGGCACGTTATCTTGTCGTACTTCAGCAAGTACGGGGATGGGCGTCCTCTCTTTTCGCCCTAATTCCCTTCAATCCCTGATCCGTCCCATCCCCCAGAAGCATATCGCAATCGAGTTTCGTTTATTTTTCAAGAGGCATCCATTCGACAGAAATTGTCGAGTGTATTGGACGATATTCGATCCTCGGAAAGATTAATCTCATTTTTTTTAAATGCGTTACCGCGTTACGCAATTCCCGCGTTAAACTTGCAATGCATTTCGATAGACTCCGACTTTAACATCGTTACGTTTAAATTTAATTATTACTTTCATCGGTTAGGTATTTCGCGTATTTGGCGAAAAACTCGAGGCGTCTATCGAATCAAATTTGCTAGCTATAAAACTCAGCGTGCTCTGAAAAAAAAAATAGAGAGAGGGAAGAAAATAGACCGATACGATATCACCTGCTATCGGCATAAAATATAGTTTGGGTATCGCCATATGACGCGACCTCAATGCACAGGCGAGAAACTCCTCCAAGTTTCTTGCGACCGTGGTAAAGTCGAGAGGTTTATCTTCGAACAAGTCTATTTCGGCAGATCGAACGCGATATCCAGTGGATTATCCCGCTTATAGAACGCGCGCGCAAAAGCTGACAACAATTGTCGGAGTATCCGTTCCCCCCGTTCCTCGCTGCGATACAAATAGTTGTTGCGCGAAACCGCGATGACCGTCGTCTCGGATTACGAGGCGCGTTGTCCGCACGCGGTAAACATCTTTTATTAAAGTGCACGTTGCGCTCCGCTGGCGCGTCAATTTTTCAAAGAGCCCCCGAGCTCTTTGTCTTCACCGCGTCTCCATCTAACTACCGGCGATGAGCGCACGTGGCAGATGGTAGGAGAGCGATTAATCGTTCCATCATCTCGTCGCGGACGTCCTCGCTCCTCGACAATGGCAGAAACGGAACTCCTTTCGTCGCGGATCACTCGCCGAGATAAAACGGATAAAACTATTTTCGCCTCCTTCCGAGTTTCGAGTACGCCGCGGAATTTTTATGACGAAAAAGAGAAGAGCTGCCGTTACTTGCGACGTTCCTTCCGGTAGATGAATAGGCCAACGTCTCAAATTCTATTTAACCCTCGTTTTGCTTTTATCTCACATCAGCGAAAAATCGTGTGGTTTTAGATAGGAATATCTATAATACAGAATGTACATTTTTTTAAATGTACAAGATTTATTTTGCGAATACTTAATAAAGATGATGAATATCTATGATGATGATAATACTTAATAAAGATGAGGAATATTTTTGTGACGTGTAATATTGTTACGTGTAAGTTTTGAATATTTATATTAGAACACACAGAGAAAGGGCTATATTTTCAATATTTAAGATACAGTAACATAAAATGTAAAATCTATATACGAAATTAATAATGACATTCTTTTTGTTTCAGGCTGTGCCTTCGTGAAACTCTCGTCGCACCAAGAAGCACTGGCAGCAATAAACTCTCTACACGGTAGCCAAACTATGCCGGTGAGTATCCGTCGTATAATATTACAACAGCGAGCATCGGTCGACCCCTTCACTCTCGGAGCGCGCGTTTATTTTTTTATCTTTCGATCCGCCTCTTCAGCCGATGACCGCCAGTCATCGTGTTCATGGACGTCGGCACGTATTTACGCTCGGAAAATGTCACGTACGCGATATTAACAGAAAGGAGGGTAAATATTCATAGAAGCGCTACACTGGATGAAGGGGGGCTGATATGAATATCGAGGATAGGGATGCGCGCCATGGCTGGGCAGTAGATGGCCGTCTTCCGTTAACGGCACGAGGGGTCGGAGGGGGGGGGGGGAGGTTCGGACGGGGGTAACTGGTAGCTGGTGGTTGGAGATCGGACCGGGTAGCCGTAGCAATGGCTGTCGTGCCTGCAAACACCCCAGTAATGACTGGCCAAACAGAAATCTGCATAACACTTGGAGAAGCGCGGATCGCCTCCTTCGCCCCGCAGCCCTCCGGAGAGAAGAGCGTCCCTCGGTCTCCGTCAAACCGCCGAACTTTCTCAGCTTAGGGTCGGACCAGGAATTCCCAGTTGTAATTGAATTGTCAGTGAGTTCCGTCCGGGATTCCACCTGCTGATTGGCGAAACTTTGCAAAGCCGCTTGCCGGACCCCCGATCGTCCTTGTCGGCGTTATTGCCTATCGACCGCCGCTCACGCTAACATGCATTGACGCGCCTAAGGGAGTTTGTGTCTCAGACAATTATTAGACAATGTACAATTAAGATCGAAGCGATGGCTTATATTGAACTGTCGCTTTTATATTGTCCGCAATCCTGTAACTCTCCAATTTGATTATTTTCGCCGATTATAGAAGACTATATAGATGTACTATTAAAAAAGAGAAATTTTTTAAATAATTGAGCCGGCACCAATTTTTACAAATTCAATATTAAAAGAATTTGAAAAAAAATCGAAAGAAATAGGTATTGAAACACAAGAAAAATGTATTATTAATTTAAAGTTGGTACTTTTGACTAAAAATTATGTGTTGTCTATTTTTTTTATTTACACTCTTGAAATCAGACATGAAACCAATATCGTCCTGTTGCTTTTTATCAAAGCCATTATAAAGTAACAAGATAAGCATATTTCATATTCTTATTTTACTCGAAGAGAAACTCGTGCCGCTTTTGATATTTAACAATATTTGATATTTGACAAGGGTTTCGCGATTTACGTCATGCATTAAACGTATACATGCATTGAGGTAAAATCGCAAGGGTGGTAGTGCGCGCGGAATGGTTACGTGAATATTACTCGTTACAACCCTCTAATCTAATAGCCGAATACACGGGCAGAAGATGGAACAGGGGCCGACTTCAGGACCGCGACTATTTACCCACGAAAGAGGCGCCCGCGCGCGCGCGCGCGGTCCGTAATATGCAGATTGCTTAATTATCGCAACGAATTATGCAAATCTCGACGTCGATGTTACGAGATTTCGCGGCACAGTCGTGGCAGAAGGGATGAGAAGTGAGAGGACGAAAGCAGCGGCGAATGTTGGGGTGAACGTTTTCGCCGAAATGCCGACCTTCGACCCTGAACTATTCGACCCAAAAGAGATACGAAAGGCATGTGGTTGCGTACTACACGGGCGACTTAATTATTGCGACAAATTATGCAGATCTCAAAACGAGATGAAATTCTACATGACGCGGTCAAAGAGGGGAAAAGGGAGAGCGTTCGTTAAACAATTTCATGCCTAACGAGTCATGTGAGGGCACGGAATAAAATTTCGATGCAGAAATTCAAACTGAATATTTCTTCTGCATTATTATTATAGTACAACAAGCAATGCGATTCAATTCATTAGTTGGATATTTATCAGTCTTATATTTAAAAATTATATGCCTCTATTTGGCCAATATTTAAAGATAACGTAAGACAATAACAAGTGCATAGTAACAAAAAGCTCTCGTGCTCTTTTTAGCCAATCGACTAAATCTTTCGTTGAAAACAATCGCTGTCGCGAAGTTATGGAGCCCCCAAGAGTAATTCGACTTAACTATGTTCGTTCCAGTTTCCTCTGACCCGTCGGAAGATCAACCCCTTCCAATTTTCCTCTCTCCTATCAAATCCGTCGATCTATATAGGCACGTATGTGCTCGCATAAAAATGTCGGGTATATGTACGGTCGCACACGTGTGTCATTTCGCGTGTGTGTCCTCTGCTTTCAGCCACTCGAACACGTCGACACTCTCGGTCACGAAACTGCATTACGGACGCAACATCTCAGCTCATACCTACGAAATGAGATATTGATTTGCAATCTGATACTGTAATACGCGACGACGCGTTGTCGGCCTGCACACGACGTACCGGCTTGTAGCGGAAGCGTGAAATCATAACACCTTATGAAACCTACATGACGTAGATACACACATTATTAACTATTTTTTATTTCTTAGGCGCGAGAGAGAGAAAATTAATTCCTTTTCCAATTCTTCTCTGTACGAATCGTGTAATTCACACTGGCAAACTCAATTTGGAAAAATACAAATGTAAATAATAATTGACATGGTATAAATTGGACATACATTTAACAAAGATTTGCAGCATTATTTTTATGTGCGGCATTACTTTTACGTCATTTTGAAAACATATTTACACATTTTTATTACATGTATGTTACATGTATTTTATTACACGTGTCTCATATATCTGTCGCGAGGATGTTATTGTATTATTGTGTATCGTGTACAAGTATCATAAACATAATTTATGACTGATATATTATTGTTGTACAAATATATACAGTTTAAGAGTTATAATAGATTATACGCTTTCCATTAAAAACGCGATATTTTTAATAGATGCTCTACGTAGCCGCGAGATTAATATTACAGCACTTTCCCTGACAAAAACATTACCATAAAACTTCTCTACTAACAACACACGCGCATATACATTTTATTTCGTTTTCACGAACGGTTTAATGCGATTTATGCCTCTCGAATCGACGCATTTACGCGTCATGGCGGCAATATTTCTTCGGCCCCTCGATATTTCAACCGATTTTACAATTCGTCGTTCTGGGATATTACACGACAAGTTTTTAATTTCTAACAATACAGAGACGATTATACATCAACCGCGGGTAATGCAAACATTTTTTCCCGATTTCACAGCCCGTATAATGTGGTTTACGCTTCTCACAGCGACGTTTCCGCGCGAGCAATATTTCTCCAGCAGCTCGATGTATTCCCGGATTTCGCCATTCTCTTCTTCATAGTGTGTGGCTTTAAAACTCATTTTTTACAAATAGACGCTTTAACAGAAAAATAACTTCGCGGAGCGCGTAAATTTTTTCGCGGAATGAGTTCGTTTGTGTGGCTTTATTTATGAGATATTACAGAAAAATTTCCACACACATTGACCTGATGACATTACAAAACCATGACTCTGTCATGCGAAACGTCGAGGTAAAGCGGCTTTATTCTCTCGCGTAAAGGATTAGATATTTCTACTCGCGATGATAATCTACCACGTACAGGATACACACGCAATCCTGTATTAGCTGCGTAAGAGTATTACACCGCCGCGCTCGGAACCTTTTTTTTGTATGCTTTTTTGTTTGATCGCATCGATCGCACAGGCTGTTTATACGTCTCGAATCAGAGGCGCGTTCGTGCATCACGCAACGGGCAATATTTCTCCGGAGCCTCTCCAATATTTTCGCGCTCATCGCGCGGGTTCCGGTGTGTTCGCTCTTTCACCCTTTCTCCATCTTGTGTGTGTGTGTGTGTATGCGTGTATATCCCTGTGTTAACGTAGGGGTATGCGACCAAGCCTCACGTAGTTATGCTTTCCAAAGCGTGTGACATTTCTTGTCACGCCTGGCGAACCCTCCAACGCCACGCTTCTCGCGCACCGAGATCTTCTCCCCTCGCATACATATATCTTCCGGAAATGTCTCGTAATAAAAGGCAAAAACCGCGTGAAGTGTTTCGTCGCGCCGCACCAAAACGACGTCCCTTTGGTCCTATTTGCGTAACTTTGGCGTGCTGCCGATTGTTGTTATTTTCTTGCGGAAAAGTGGGAAACGTGCGACATCTTCGCCTACAAATGTTTAAAGCGATTTGAAAGATATGATCAAATAAGTGATATTTCAATAAACATGACGAAGAAAGAAAGTATTGACAGAGCTAGATTTAATAGATTAAGAAATATTAATTAATACATTGAATACCATAAAATATCTCAACATGTACGCAATCTTTAGTCGGACTTCACAAGATTAATCAGAATCTGTGCTGGCATTCAATGTGTTAAATTGGATTCCGAATAGACAGGGATTCATCGTATGGAATTCCATAGAAGTGATAAGATACGTTGGCCAATTGAAGATAGCCCGAATTTCAACGAATACAGAATCCGTGCCGAATGCCTACAAGCGGATTCTCAAGAATAAGTTCGTTTCTCGAGTGGAATGAGGAAACGTGAACTGATAGAATTCGATACTTGACAAGGAAGATTTCGAACGGACATTGACCCGAGCAATTAGACACGCAAACTTTAAAATTTCGTTAAGTCGAGAGATTGGTGGATCTGGACGTAACATGGACATAACGGGAACTTCTCCATCTCCGGCCGGATGTTGCCTCTCTCGTCCAAGGTAGCATGAGCGCGCGCGCGCGCACGGAAAGTGGATGGAAGGAAATTGTCTCTGCATTAACGGAGGCTCGGAAACTGCTCCCAACATTTAATTAAAGACATTCCCTGAGTAATTCCCTCGGCGGCCTCGTAATTGCATTGCTTTTATCTGCAGTACAACTGTTACTTGTTTGGCGGGTCGCCTTTCGTGTGTATCGGGAGTCAGAACGGCTTGCTGGGCCTGAATCCGCGGCGCGGCGAGACGGAGGGAGAAAGAGAATGAACGACCGTAGAAAAGAAGCGCGATCGACCGTGAGGGCCTGGGAGCCCATCAGCAAAATCCCGTCCTTAGTGCAGGATTCGAAACGATTATTCGTACGATAAGGCTCTTGTCGTGATTCCTCATTGTGCGCCGACTCCCCCTCTGTTACAAGGTGGTATCGTCGAATCGATACGAACGTATCCGGCACGGAGAAGGCCGCGTTTGTGATAGAGACACCCCGTCAACAAGGTAACGCGATGTTAATGTTAATAATTGATTTCCGTGTACATTCAAGCGCGTCAATTTCAACGGATCTCGATGACGGTAGTCGTTTGTTCTGTCTTCATTACAATACTAATAGGATAGATCTACATGATTAAATAGGGAGATATAATTAAAATTAAATATATAGATAGAAGATTTAGTCTGGAATACAACTCTCACTTTTTTTAAATGTGGAAGCAACATGTATTAACAATGTGCATTGAAATAAAAAGTAAGAAGAAAGAGCAATATAAAAAAGATAAAGGAACAATATAAAAAAGATAAAGGAACAACAAGAATAAACGGAAATAGATTCAAGAGAGATAATGTTTACAATTGAAATTAAAAGATTAAACAGTCATTTTAAAAAATCAGAAAAAAATATAAATTACTTAAAATATAATAATATTGTTACAATTGATTATGGATATAACTCGCAAAATATATTATGAACATATTTTACGCTGCATTTTACATTTTTGATATATCCTTTTTTTATCAATTTTTATCAATTTTTAATATTTTTTGTTTATTGCGTTTTTTATACTTTATAGTTCAGCGCTTTACTCTTATCTCACTACGATGATATACACGTACGTATGTCATGATAAGACCATTCATATTTTACATAAACATTTGTAGAATGTGAAACACAGAAGATCAGTGCATTTTGCTGCATGTCGCTATATCCATTTTTCGCGGAATTAGCGTTTTAAAAATCTGGCACGCACACCATACATGAAAGAATACCGTGCATATTTTTTGCATATAATTTCACGCCTGCGTTATGAAAAAAGGTGTGAGAGCACCTGTAATATTTTTTACAAGTGCTTTGAAATGCGATATTTTCGCTCTCGCGTCGACGAACGCACGCGCGCATCAAATGGCAGATCGATAAAATCGGCAATATCTTCGTTCAAAAAAATCGCAGCAAGATAATTTTGATATCATTTGAAAGCTAAAACTCGGCGGTTTGTTTAATTATTTTGATAAATTAATGTTCTGAGATATCGTTAAATAATTATCAAAGTAAAATCAATTTTGCCCTATAATCTTTGTTTTTAAAAAAATTTTCATCAAGATTACGCTCTGAAAATCACGCTCGTGTATTTCTTCATCATTTTTTAAGGATATCTATAAAATAATATTTATAAATAAATAATATCACAAATACTTGGAAGAAGCATAAATATTTTAGTAAAATGCATTTAGTTATATCTTGTGCAAGCACTTAAATGTCTCAAATCTAACGCTAAAAAAATTTAATACTTATTATTGTGGAAAAGTTCTAGTTATACAGAACTTCGCACTCCCTATTCAAAGAGTTAAATTGTTTCTCGTCTTACTTATACCTACTAAGTTCGATCTTTTGCGAATGTACTTAAGATTTTTCAATATTGTTTAAATTGATAACAAATATTTGACAGAAGTCAAATTTATACGTTATTGTTTTCCAATTATTTTCTATTTGAAAGCATCACAGAAACGATTTCTAATTTGTAATACATCAACGACGAGCCGTTCGCTTCTGTATTTCGGTTCGACAGAGAATCACACGGACGAGGGGCAATGGGCGTTCCGGCCAGTCTTGCGGTTCCAGTTGAATCTATTGAAATTACCGTCAAGCGGATTGGCAAGTGTGATGGTGCGGCTAACGTGAGAGCCTCCAATCAGCAGGTAATTGCTTCATTCCGTTGGCAAGGCCTGCCCAATATATTGTGGCCCTCTGAGCTGAGCTCCGAGACGTTACTCCAAGTATCCTGGGCAGAGATATCATCAACTTTTACTTTAGAGCTCTTGATCGATCCACGGTCGGAATCTTCCGTTAATGAGACGAGCGGCGAGAGAGACAGCAACGAGTACGGACATAAAGAGCATCAATCGTCCACGCGTCCCTAAGGGCGACAAACTCGAATTTCGCCAGACGGCCCCATGACGGCGCGGATAAAACATAAAATGTGACGCACCCGTACGTCGGTTCACGAAATCATAATGGAAGACAAAACGTGCGGTTTAATATCGACATTTTTAAAGGGGCCTTAATGGGGGAGGGCGACACGTAGGACAGACATAACGAGCAGGGGGAAGCGGCGGCGGCGACGGCGGCTTCAAACGTTCTCCGCATGATACCCCCGGCTCTTGGGACGGCTTTTCCTTTCCGCGTGCAGTTCAGAACGTTGGATCGGAATTAATGAACCGTAATCCCCCAATAATGAGGCTTCGGCTTCACTGGCTCCGATACGACCTCGTCGATCCTCCCCTTGCAATCCCGACCGTCCTCTTCCCTCGCCTCGCCCCAGCCTCGTCTCCACCATATCGTACACGTGCGCGCCGGCGTACATATGTACCCGCGTAAATGTCACATACACCTTATGGGCACCTACGTTACACCTGCGTGGCACACAAGGCCTCGGAGCCCGAGACTGTCGACGCGAGACAAATTATCTTTCCAACGTGCATGCGTCGGTGCCGTTCAGCCAGCGCGGCATGTAACCAGCGCGCGGCTCGGCGATTTTTCTCGCACGAAAGAGTGTAACGCACGTGTGGATAGACATACGCCGCGCCGGCGTCCGCTTGAAAATTCGACGTTTCGGAATTTTTCCCGTCGTTCTTTTTTTTTTTTCTATGCGTCAGCGCTGACCTCGAACTCATTAATATTTAGAGCGTGCGATGTGCAGGCGAACTTGAAGTATCACGGTTAACTCGGAAGTTTCTCATACGCTATAAAGATTTTTTCCTAATTGCTACAATCAACTTTCAACGAAAGTGTTTCGACCAACTGTCTGGGAAGAGAAGAAATACGCAGACTTTCGACACGGCGATCGTCGCTGCTTTTAACGACTCGTTTAAAGTGAGTTCGTTCTTGCGAAGAATGCGAACTTCAGCGCTCTCCCGGTTCTTTCGGGTACGGCAGAATTGCAACCGGGGAAAGAATGAAAAGATTTATATGTGTGCAAGAGAGAGGTAAAACTTCTTTGATACATTATATATCTTTTGATCATTTCGCCCGAGGCTACAGAGAATAATTAAAAACTTAGATATATTCGAGTAAAGTATTACAAAGTTCCCTGTTTGAATTTATTTTACATCGTCGTTTACTAAATAATGAATTTGGGAAATTTCGAGCAAATCTCACACAGATTCAATATTGCAAGATCGAAAATAAATAGCGTTTAAAGAACGTAAAGATATTATAACGTTTCACAGTTCCCCTTCTTTGCAAAGCTTTAAAGAGTAACGCAGACGCGTGTAGCTGAAAGGCATGAAGGGAGGAGTATCGCGAAACTCTTCCGATATTAGTTGTAGTTACAGTAACACGGAAAGTTACATCCACTCCAGGAAACTTTTATGGCTTTGTATACTGGGAAGCTCGTCGCTGATTTTCTCGCGACGCTCGCGGTTATACGCGCGTTTGACCCCGTTCGAGCCCCGGCCGCAAACGGAACTTTTAATAATCTAGGTGCCCGTGTATAGCGCGCGAGCCCTTCAGCGCTCGCAAATACCAATACCGCCGGCGCGTCCGCCGCACGTGTTGCCGAAGGTGAAACCGCGGATTAAAAAGAGTCAAAGGAGGACGTTGATTTTCAACCGCGAAAACTCGCATGGGAGGTTACGCAGTAACCTTCCGGACTCTCCGACCTTGCGCTGCGTATTATCGACTAAAGCTCGTTATTATAACCGCCGTATCCCAGTTTCAAGGTATATTTCAAAACACGAGCACTCGTCTTTGTTTGTCTGGCTCACATCTCGCTCACGTGCAGCATATTCCGAAAATTAACGGAAGTTACGTTTCGCTCGCATTACGCGTTTGGGCGAAGCCTGCGAGGGCACGATAGAGCGACGAAACGATAAGAGGGGGAGGGGGGGCTTTCCTGTAAAAGCTCGCTTTCGCGTGATTTTGTTTGCCGCGCCAACACCCATTCGGGTCGAAAGGACGTGTAGGAAGAAAAAAAGCAAAAATAATGAAAGCAAAATTCGGCGCGAGCGACATGAGCGAGTGTTTCTGACAGCGTCGATTGGCGTCGCGCAAAATCGCCCCCCTCTTTCATTTCAGAGGCGAGCATTTAACGCACGGGGTAGCACATACTCCGACGCGTGTAGCACATGCATTACGAGGCGAGAATGCGAGGGCGGACCACCAGGGGCTTGCATGCACCCGCTGAAAACGTTTCGTCAGGATTGTCTTTGAAATCACCGAAGCGACGTCTCGATCGATCTAATAGGAACGGGACACGATGTATCACAAGGTGACGTTCCGTGGAAATCTGTCAAGCGGATATATCGCGGATATACCGGTCCGATTCTGGCCGTGTCCTCCTCGTTAAATTACAAGCAATTGCATCAGCCAGCGTACGCGTTTCGCCGATGAATAACGGCCTCGAGCCTTTTGTCGAGAATTACCGCAGGGTGAAGACAGTCGACTGATTATCGATGTACGCTCTAGTTGTCAATGCAATAACAATCGCGCAACAGATCGAACTTTTTCTGTTTTTTTTTATCTCATTATCTATGCCAGTTTTAATATACGTAGATGTAGAGTCAGATCTATCTAAAGTAATTAGTAGTTTTATCCGTTTCTTTAATTATTCGTTTAATTATTTTTTTAAAAAGCTTTAATTTAATTCATCTAGTATTTTTGAATATTTAATTAATATCTTATCGTTATATCTATTTTTAATTAAAATTTTGTGTAATAGCGTGTTATTAAACAATTTAATTCAATCAACAATAGCACTATTACGGGTTTAATAATGTTTAATTAACGAGCTCTTACATGTGATATAGGAGTTGATTATTCCAAGAATTTTCCTGAAATAAATGTGTTTATTTATCTAGTAAATTTACTTTTAACGTGTTCATGTAAAATTTCGATTCTCGTTGCGTATTTCTGTGTGCGAGAAACATTTTGCATGTAACAGAAAAGGTCGCTCATTACGATAGTATCGATTTAATGTCAATTCATCAATCACAGGGTGGAATCAGTAAACGTTATATTAACATACAAGTTATATTATCTGATTAAATCACAAAAACTGTGAATTAATCAGGAAGAATTATATATGAATATTTTTATGTGATATAGATATAAGTTTCTTTTACTGATTATCTTAAGTTTTCCAAGGAAAGGTGTCGAAACAGAACCAAAAAGCTGCGCGAGAAAAAAAGAAGTGAGAAGAGGTGCACGCGACTAAAAGCGCACGGCGTGCGCCATGCGAAGTCGCGTGACCAAAGCTAGAAGTCTCGTTACGCAAGTTGTAACAAACGTTATATAAACTCAGGAACGCTCGGCCAGCATTTGCATTGATGACGTGAATATAATGTATCACCGGGTGCTCGAATGCCGAGCTTTTCTCCGCAGCCACAATGGCCACTGACCACCTGTTGCCTTTCCATTTATATTTTAGACATCGTGAGAACGTCATCGCCTTACATATCCTCGCGAGCATCTCGAAAGAGAAGAAGTCTTTTTGCAAAAGGATCGTGAATCGCTTATTCGTCTTGTATGTTTTATACCTATAACTGTAGTAGTTCTTCACACGTCTCTAGCAAGAATTATAAAAGATTATCATTTTATTTCTCGTGCGATACATTTTTTATTATTTTATATTATATATTTCTTTGAGAATTACGGTTATTATGTGTTTGTCGAATTTTAATAGAATTATTAATGTTGAAATGCGCAGAGAAGCTTTATGCAAGTAATATAAGCAATTTCTAATTATTCAACAGTTTTTATTAATTAAACTTATGTGAGAAATTGGTTTTATCTATTTAACTTTTGTTTTCTATTGGATGAAAAAATTAAGCGCTATCATAAAATATAATAGCATTAAAATCTCCAATTCGCTTACTTATAAAAACTCAATTAAAATTTAATTGCAGTTTTTCAATATGCTAGTCATAACACATGCAATACTAGCTCGTTGAATTGTAAATTGTACTGTAAATCTCGGTATTATGAGTGAAAAATCCATAATCTATATTATCTGTTGCAGGGTGCGTCATCCAGCATAGTGGTAAAATTCGCAGACACTGATAAAGAGAGACAGATAAGACGCATGCAGCAAATGGCCGGGAACATGAGCATCCTTAACCCCTTCTTCAATCATTTCGGCGCTTACAACGCTTACGCTCAGGTGGGTCGTGTTACCGTTAATGGCTCTCGCGTTACCGCATTACCGCCTTGTTGTCCTCGTTACCACAACTCACAATCTGCGATGGTTCGTCCCTCGTTACTCTCGGAAATGATCGGCTGAAACTCGATGCCGTCGCGTTAACACTGGCATGCAAAGAGGTCCCTTACAATCACCTTGCGCGTTTTAATTTTTCCCCGCTTTGCGTGATTTTGTCAGTAAAAAGACAAATGTTATTTAAAATTATTATATTTATAACAGTATATACACACATAATATAATTATTCGTCTAATGATATTTCAGAATACAGTATTCCTTTCTTTAATAAGTTGAGATAAAAATTTTTCTTAACAAAAGAAACACAGTTCTGATTACGCGAATGTTGTTCAAGATTATACGCTTTTGTAAAGGAATTTTATTTGTAAATCTTATAATAAAGAAAAAATGTATATAATTGACGGAAAACGTTTTTTTCTGATATTCTCTTTATATTGTAGCAGCAAGCAGCGCTCATGGCAGCTGCGACTGCTCAAGGAACGTATATCAATCCAATGACCGCATTGGCAGCTGGACAATTACCGCATACATTGAACGGCATGCCAAATCCTGTGGTCCCACCAACTTCTGGTAAGCCTATACCTAGCAAAAAAAAATCAGAATACCTAGAATACCTAAATACCTTATGACATGCATATATTCGCGAAAAAAAACTCATTTGTCGTATCTGAGATATATTTCTGGTCTTTGAAAATAAAACTCGAATTCAAACAAAACTTTCATAGAAATGTTTTAAGAATATTGTATATGTGCATAACGTTGTTATAAACGACATTCTTTTCTCGCGAATATATTTTATATAGGTACTATTATATGTACATATTCTTTTATTAGTAGCATTTTTTAATATACTTATGTAGACTATATTTTCGTTTAATGAAGAAATAATAATGACAGTTATTACATTACAAAATATTGAGTTATAATGAAAATATAATGTATATACACTTTATTAATTTTATGAAAAACGTTCGTCATGATATATGACAATTAACAAAGATTACACGAAAAACATTTTTCCAATTTAGGTTAATGAACTCCAAGTTAATTAACTAACAGCACCAATCTGATAAAGCGATCCCGTGAAGGAAAGAAATACTCGAGGACACACGAATTATTTCGCCATCAATTCGATAACCGTCCGATTTCAGTGATATAAAACATATCTCCCATTCGGTCGCGCCCTTTCTCCGCGGTCTGCTTCTCTATAATTTCCCTGGATTCTCGTGACAGACGAGGCGTGCAGTCGGTTGCCTTATAACCGACTCGTAAATCAATACAACATTTTCATCGAACGTGACTCAAGCGAGAGATATTGCCGGTACCGCGAAACTTTATCGAAAGCTCGTTGTAGGAGTAGAAGGAGGCCAAAGAAACGTCTCTGCCCTTCTTTACTCGCACCTTTCTTTTCCCTTTTTCTCTTCGGCATGGCGATGCAAGAAACAACGGAGAGAGATCGAAGTGCCGTAGAGAAGTAAAGTAAGCGCGGAAATCGGCTCCGTTATACGTCGAGTCTCGTCGAGCGGAAGGTAATACCGTTTGATAGGGAAATAATATTTTATTTCTCCGCCGAACCCCCGCGGCTCCTCCGCGTCCGTCCGCTTTACTCCGCGCCGAAGATTACCGTAGCAGCGAGCTTTTATTTTCGACGGAACGACGGCGTAACCGCGAACTGCATGTATACAGGGTGGCATTGGCAGGTAGACCTCGGCATACTCGGCAATCGTTCTGCAGCTGTAATCCTGCCCATGATTGCACGCATTTCAAAGCGTTATGTGAAATGAAAGTCGAATTCTTTAATAATATGGAAATAAAATTACTTCAGTTAAAAATAAATATTTCAATAATTGGCTTGAGATATAACTTCGTTATAGTTTTATGAAATTTATATGTCGAAGTTTAATGAAGAAGCCTTGATCGCGCGCGCGCGCGCGCAAAATGCATTTTGCAGTATCGTCGAACGGTCGCTTTCACGGTCGTTGCAGTCTCACCCTGTATAGAAATCGCTTGACCTGCTTAACCGAATCGACACTGCCGGGGTGTATATCGTGCAGTCACGGGAGTTTAAGTTTACGACGTATCGTCATACCCGATGCACGTAACCGACTACGAGCGACGATGTGAGTGCATGCAACGTAATCCGGGTGATATCGAGGCATCGAAATTCTTCCCCGTTTCGATCTTCCACTTTTCGCAGCCGTAGACCGGACTCGAAAATATTAAAGTACCGGTGCTCTTCTTTCATTCGACCGCCAATTGCGACGTCTCTTCAAGGGATTCCTTTAAGGGAACGAACGTTGCGAATCGTGCTTGTAATTTCAAAAAGTTACGCTCCATTAAATCATAAACACGCAGACATTATCGTTATCGTGTGCCCTTGACTACCGTGTTTCCCGTATAGTCACGTGTTAACTCGATGTAGAAATATACAACAGATGTTGCCCAAACATAATTATGTCTCATTACCTATGCCGAGTCATATTGACGTGACACCAAACGTTGGTCACCGGCGCGATCAATGCGTTATTAGCGCAACGCAAGGCTTTGATCGTTGATCCGAATCGCATCATTGACAGAGACAGAAGGCAAACTATTATCGATAAACACGACCTTTTCACAGCAAACTAAAATCATAATTCAAGAACAAGTAGAGTTACACACTGAGAGAAAAATATAATTACTTTTTGGACTCAATCATAATTTTACAATATTTCTAACAATAACTATGATTAACTTAACTATATGCATCTTCATGTTAACCATAATAATTATTAGAAATATTATAAAATTGTTTAGCTTCAAAAGTAAGTATATTTTTCTTTCAATGTATATAGCAAGAGTCACACACGAAACGTATGAAAAAAGAGAAAGAAAAATGACACGTAGCTCTTTGACCGAATTGATAGCTCCGCGATATTAATTCCGAATAAGGTTTTAGCCCATAAAATCCGATAGTTGGTAATTCGTTCGATCCTTCAAATGCCGCGCGAGGCATACGGGATCGTTAACGACCTTTCCACAGTTGTGCTATATCTATCGCAGAGAGGAAAAGCGTGGAGAAGCGAGAAAAGGGGAGAGAATTAGAAATTGCGTGTGGATCTCTCGATTAGATGCTTCGCGCATAAAGGATAATCGTGATTGGTGTTGAAAGTGCAAGAGGGTAACCGGAGTGTACTGATCAGGTTTGCTCGTAGGTACCGGCACAGGGCAACCGGTTAACGGGGCACTACCGTCGTTACCGTCGCCAACGATGCCCAATTTTAACATGGCCGCTCAAACGCCGAACGGCCAGCCAGCAGGCTCGGATCCAGGTGTCTACACCAACGGAATACCGCAGACTTATGCGGGACGTGAGTATCAACTCAGGCGCAGCGTGCCGCCCCTGCGCAATACCCGGCCAATCGGCGGCGGACTTTATTATTCCACGGGGATGTAAATAACTTCGCGCAGGCCAAGTACCATGCCAAGTACGCCGGGCGGTACTCGCGCGTCATACTTTTCCGTACTTTGGCGGAGGAGAGCGCGAAGGCGTTATTGCGTTTATTTGCGAGGAGAGCCGGAATTAACGGTGACATGAGGTCCATACGCGGAAGGACCACGGTGGGATTTTGCAGACTCTTGCTGAGCGTGAGATTTACGCGAGAGTGACTTAATTTTAGCAGCAAACAATTAAATTTGTAACAAATAAATGAAGGAAAATTTGAGACCTTCTCTCTTTATATACACCCCCAAAAAAAGTATTTTACATTCAAAGCGATTTTTTTCCATAATCTCATATTCCAAGCTTATTGTTTTACTGCATACATATTCCTCTTTCAATAAAGTGAAAAATATTATGTATTTACTATTTTTCTCTTGATTTCAGAGGAATTCTTCTGAGGCTTATATGAGAATAAAATCCTTTAAGATTTAGAGAATTCCAGAGTATATAAAAATTATTTTTTTTTTGGGTGTACATTTTTGATTATTCTCACAGTCCCTCAGATTGAACTTCGGTTATTACATTTGACAAGATATTCTAGAAAATTAACAATATAGATAAAATAGTCTGAATATTGATTAAATTAAATGTTGATAAATTTTTTATATCGGGACTTTGCATACCATAAGAGCAATGAATTTCACGATAATGACAACGGGTAATCATTCTTATAGTCAATAGTCCCTCATTAATCTTCGTCCTTTATCGCTATTCGGGTAGTCATTACTAGTCGAATATATAGTCGACGGAAATATCGAGCGGTATCGATTGGCCTACTGGATATTGCGACAGGGGCCTCTAGGCTAGGCCCCTCTCCCTGATAAGAGCTGAGCTTACTGAAGTGTAGATGCCCTCCATCTGTCCATTCCAGCGCAGGGGTTGGCCAACGGGGAGGCGGCACTTCAGCATGCCGCCGCGTATCCTGGAATGCAGGCTTATGCTGGAGTGGCCGGTAAGTGTTTCCCCAGCTTCAATTTTTATCTCTACGGCTTGTCAAGATGCTGTCTACCCTATCCGTGTCTTCCGTGCAATGACTGTAGCGCGTTTTCGTCCATCCAGCTCCACCCAAGCAGACTCACGGGTATTATCGACGTAAAAGTAGACGCAACGTATGCGAGACGAATACGTATTGCCCGTCGTTCGTCTCCATAGAATTTACTCCGAATCGAACAAATAATTTCGCGTAAACGGTGATTGTTTTTATCATAATTTAATACATCGATCGATTATGAAATGATCGATTATTGTGTAAACGGGATTATCGCAAATTTACAATTAATACACAAACGTGTAATTTTTTCGCATTATCGCAGCGTTTCGCATTATCGGAATTCGCGGCATCAGTTTTAACGCGCGGTGGATAACAGTTTGCGCGCTCATCTCGCTCGGATGTTGCCTCGCGCGATCTCGAGCAGGTTGAGAAGAAAAAAACATGCGTGCGGCGTGTGAGATACGTCGAAGATGGTCCGTAAAGGGAAAAATGCATCAGGGAACGTCCAACGTTTACGTGCTTTTACCCGGGCGCCGTCGGAGCACTTACCTGCGAAAAAATTCGATTTCGCTGATCGCGTTGCTGGTTGTTTGCATGCAACTATGGCCGCATGCGTATACACACCGTACATGTACACGTCATACATGATCGTGTACGCGTCAACGTTTCGTTTCTATAATGCTTCTGCTGTGGTGCTACGATGTACTTCGATGTCCTTCTAAATGTACTACGTGTACATATTATATTGTAGTTTTACACGTTTACACGTAATCCTGCCGTGCATGCCTTCCCTCACCAGCACCAACGGCGAATTATTCGCCATCGACCGTCGACGTTGCAGCGTCAAAGTGCAGCGCGCATCGGCGCAAATTATGATCCAATAAAGCCCGGCAAAATGGATGATCTCGTTTCACGGATAATCAACGTCTCGATGGACCTATACTTCTATTACATTCCAATCACTCTCGGATAACGGGAGGGCGTTTAACAAATTCCGCATTTACGCCATTCGATCGGCCGTCCGGGACGTGTTGTTCGCTCATTGGATGCGAAAGTACAACCGGGAAAGTGTACCGGGATATGTCACTTGTTCTCGGCAACGCGCCGTCACTGACCGATTCTCCCCCTTCTGTATCTCTCAACGTGCCTCCATCGTATCGGCGGAAACTCAACAAATTCGAGCCATAACAAACGTATGCGAGAGCATGCGCGCGCGCGCGCGCGTATTCGTATTTACCGAGGACTCAAAAGCGGTATATTTTTTTCTATGTATTTTCGACCAGTGTACACATACGCCATCAAGATCAGCGAGTGGAAAAAAAGCAATCCCGGAATAACGGCGTACCTCTATCTGAGCGTGACGCGGCCCCGACGTATGATGGCGTATTTATTTCATACGCCAAACGTTGATCCATCGCGCGCACCGGGAGAGAGAGGGGGGGGGGGCCTCGGGTAACGTCAATCGGAATATATTAAAGCGATGTTTGCACGGAAATAATTAATTCCGGGGCGAAAATTCGCCTCTGCCGATCTGAGAGCGTAACTCGCGCGCACGCTCCGCCTATCCGTCACAAACAGGTATCAATCACGAGCATTTTAAATATTTATCAAGCTATAATTAATAACGACGTACTTGCTTTCTGCCTCGTCGCGTGTAGCGAGCGGTATAATGCCGGGCCCGCGCGTTTATAGCGAGATCCAAATTTACAGACTAACCAATTGTCATCAAACGTACGATCGCATTGCGCGAATTAAAATATAACCGGCACTTCTGTTTAATGTGAAATATTTCGCGTTTCAATTCTTGTTAATCAGAAGTGATATTGATACCTATTCATTCTACGGCCGCTCCCCCCCCGCCCTCTCCAATTTCGCGAAATATCATATTACGGTAGGTTTGATCAAACTTTTAAATAAAATTTTGTTATCTTAGAATCTCATTATACGTCGAACGATCGTTAATGTTTTGACGCGTCAACATTAATACGAGATATTATAAAATTTCGCCGTAATAAAAAAAAGCTCGTTATAATGAGATCTTCCGTCGATTCGTTGTAATATAATATTAAGCAAACGCTATTACAATGATGTCTCTCTCCAATTTCAGAATCTTGTTCCACGCGAATTGTACGTGCGTTTCTACGAAATCTTCCGCGTTTTAACGCTGCTTGTCTCGCGGGAGGAACGTTCCCTTTTTTCGATTGCTTAAATATTTAATTTTGCAAAATTGCAACGGGATATTCCGTTGACTGTAGTCACGCGGACTTTTGTTACATCATCGCGCTAAGCAGGCGTTTCGTATCCCATTTTAATGAGGCGCGTCGTTTCAAGAATCGGCTTTGAAGAGATATCTGGTGTCGGCTAATGATGCAACCGCGGATGCAGCGCTGCAGGCCGCGATGGTTTCGCGTACAAAAGTATCGTGTTGAAAGTCGCGCGGGTACGATGAGAACGTTGAGAGACGAATATCCTTGTGTCGGCAGAAACGCGCCGTGATGAATGTCGGCCCGGAATCGCCTGTGCGAGACGAGCTTTCCGTATCCGCGAGTCGCTTCCCGTTCGCTTTTACACCGACAGGGCAAACAGGCCACTCGGCTAGAAGCGCGATTTCCATATTTCGCGTTAACGATGAGATTATGCGGGATCTCCCAGAAATAACAGATCTGCAGAGAAAATTTCGCTGGAGATCAGCATTTGTTATATTTCTGCTTTGAACGCTCGCCTTGATGGCCGAGCTTGTAAAACTAATAATATTTGAATAAATATCTGAATAAATAACATTTGACTGAATTGGGTAAATGTTATTTAAATTAAAATTCGAGGAGCTCAATTTTCGAGAGGCTCGCCATTCCGCAGCGGATGTAGAATCTGTCATTAATATCGAGGATAATTCTGGAATAACTCGCATAATTCGAATTGCATCTCATAGTCTCATAGTCGCAGAATAGCGTAGAAATGTCACTCACGTTCTGTACGTTTAATATCCTCTTAATGTTGTCGCTTTGACCTTTCTCCCCCCCGCCGTCCCCCCCTTTCTCGCGATGGATCTTCGGCAAGTCGCAAGAATAAATGGCCGCGTCCGATTTACATGTCCCGACGCATCTGAAACGCACGGTCATAAATTACGGCCGTTGTAATCTGTCTAGCGATGGCAACGCAATTTCTGTTGAATCTGTTGACATTTATTGGACTGTTCGGCTTTTATTACTGTCATCGTCCATTATGTATGCGCTATCGCTGCATTGAATTACGACGCCTATATTCGTTCGGCGGTTTTGCCGCCAGTTTCGAGCTGTCGCTGGCTCTTACTGTCGACGGCCGACAGCGGATCGCTGGTACCGACTAGGAAAAAGATGAAAAAGGGGGACAGGGCGGGGGAATTTATGTGGGGGACGGATAGGCAATGGCACGCACAGATCTAGATGTGGACAGATCATGATGTACTTGTTATTTGTTATTGTCGCAGCTTACCCCGCCGTCTACGGCCAGTTTCCTCAGGCTATTCCTCAGCCGATGACCGCGGTGGCACCCACGCAGAGGGAAGGTAAGTACAACACGCTCATCAACGTCTAACTGTTGACTGTAAACACAAACGTCTGTAGACCTGAGATGGTAGACCCACGTCCCGTACACACGTCCAGACACGAATTATCCATCGTCGGCGCCCAACGAGGTGCAAAGCCGGAGTTTCGACTTCTCCCGACGCCGCTGCCACCGCAGCCGACCGTACCGCGTAATTGCACATCTCGCAAAATAAAGCGTCGCGGGGGGCACGATTATGCGAGAAAAAGCGACGAGCGGGAGATAGCTGTGTAAATCAATTTAGCACGCCTTGTGTTTCGTTTTGTTTTTCGTATTTCGTCATTTTTTATATAATAACGATCGATAATTATCTAAGAATGTCAAAATTCTGTATGCCATTTCGTACTTTTGTCATTTCGAACATCGCGAATATTTTCTAGGCTTCCTTTTTGTCGAAAGTAGATCGTGATTTCAAAGATAAATGTTTCAATTCGATAGTTTCGGTAATATCAGTTCCCACAGTCGCACGAAATTACACGAAAATAAGAACGCGATCGGTTAAAGAGACAGCGAGTCTCGTCTATCAAACATATCGGTGCGGACTAGTCGCTATATCTTTTGCGGAAAGGTACCGAAGGAGAGCCGAAAGCGAGGAAAAAGTCGACCAGGCAAGTCCGGGGTTAGAAAGAGGGTTGAGCGAGCCAGCGCCTAATTGCAATTAACAACTCGCCATTATTAGAATATACGACGCCTCGCAATGAGATAATGCAAATAAAACGAAAGTTTTAATTACTTTGCCGCTACGCCCGCCGGCGATCCGTTGTTACATTGCAGGATAATGGAAAGTTTACCGCGACAGCGCTACCCCCGCCTCCGTTTTATCCGGCCTCAACCCTCTGCTCCGACCGCTATGTCCGCCGCCTTCTCGCTCGTCTCATCCGCTCCCATTTTCATTCCGCCTGATCTTTTTGTCTCGTCGATGCGTTCTGATGTTTTCCCATGCGTCGCGATTAAATCGTAAGCGATAAACGCGAGAAGAGTAAGATAATCTCTAATCAAATTTATTTTCCGTACGTGACGACGAATACTTTGCGTATTTGTCAGCGCATCATTCTCTCACCGCCTCCCCCTTTCCCTTGAAAGAAGATTATTAATAATTTTATTTTCCGGACGGATATAAACTTTACGAGGTGAAATCATCTGCAACATCTAATCGTAAGCGATTCGCTCTTCTTGTCAAATAATATAAAAGTTTAATTCTTTAAATCGTTATCAAAGAATTATAATAAAATTGTACAGCTGTGTGTATTTCTCACATTATGTTCACTTTTATGAATTTGAACAATCTACGTAGTTGAAATGGCAAATATCTCATACCTTTTCTCATTTTTCTCTGTGTGTAAGTGTAAAATACATTGTCAAGAACACAAATAGTTTCTGAAGTGGTGTTTGTTTGTTTTTTTTTTTTAAAGACAGCAACGTTTATCATATTGCCGACTTCCTGGAAACTTTTGTGTTAGATACAAGTTTTGTAAAAATAAAGAAAACGTGTGTGTGCAGACACTTTATCTTTTGGAGAAACTTATGTTAGATGTCAAAGTCGTTAGGCGTGCCGCAATATCGGACGGAACCCAGGGGAGCTGAAGGGGAATCGACGTTATTGTCATCATTGCATGACAGTGGTATCGATCTATTATTGACTGTCGCTTCGCGAGTTTACCCTTGCTCCGTGTTACTTTAAGCTCCTTGATCGTTGTTCTGGGTGTTCTACGTCTTACACGATGTTTTTCGGTGTTCGTATATACATTTCTTCTCTCTGACCATGACTGTGTCATAATATTTTTAACGTTATGCGGATAGCTCTCCTCTTCCTTCCTTTATCTTTTTTTTTTTTTCTTTACGTCAGCGTATCTCGGATGTTCGTCGTTAATTCGGTGTTTCGCCGTTGCACTCGATGTCAGTGGCTGTTCTCGGTGTTGCGCTGTCGACCAATGTTGGTTGTTGCTTCGCTACGAGACGGTGATACGTGTATTGCGAGATTTTGTGGTCCGTAAATCCAGAAATCGACGTGAATCCGTTTCGCGATCGGCAAGCATTACCTCGCGAAGATATCGTTACAGTTCAGTTGCATTAGTGAAATAATTCAATTTTGCAACGTAAAACTCAAATTCATGTAACGTTAAATAATATTTAGAAAGATACCGTTAAAAAAATTGTTTCTTCTGCATATAAATTTTGTGTATACGTATATTCTCAAAAAAGAATACATGCAAAGTTACATAATAGTTTAATTACGTTAAAATTATATATTGTCAAATTTAATAACAGATTATAGTAGATTATAGTAGAAAGTATGGGAGGATCGCAAATTTACGCGTCTTGATGTTTCACGTGGCGTTCCGCTATTCGACAGAAGTAGACATAGAAGTAGACAAGGTAGTCGTTCTCATTAAATTCGCGTGCACGTACCGCGTGTGTGCCAATTAGAGAGGCGAAAACCAATTTCAGGATCAACGATCGCGCGCGCGGCACGACGACGGGCTTTAATTTATGGCTCGTTCTTCGTGATTTCGTCGTCCACCGCAATTCCCCTCCGTGCACGCCCCAGTCGGAACCGGAAACCCGTCGACACTCGTGCTAATTTGGGTTTCGCGTGACAGCCACGATCGAGTTATTACCAGAACGAAGTCGTTTCGCGTAAGAGAGGGAGAGTTTGTCACTCTTTGCGTAAACCGCAGGACAGGTTTGTGATTTCTCGAGGCACTAAGTACCCAACAACATTAATTCATAATTGACGGAAAAGTTTGAATTAAATCGGTGAGTTGCTCGCGGAATATCTCACTCTTTTATATCTTACAAATTGAGCCACGCGCGGTAAGGAACTTTCCAATTCGCGAACGAGTTACTTTGCAAATTTTGCACAGTATGGATTACGCGACATCTATCAGGGTAGCATGTAGAGCAATGTTCGAGGATAGGAAAAGTTTTATCCTTTTTGAATCTCAGAATCAAGTTTTGCGACTCAAAGCAAACTTTTGCAAATGTTGATCGTGATGTGCTATTTTCGGCAACTGCAATTAAAGTTTTATCCTCGGTTTACAATCGATGAAAATCACCTCCGAATCGGATGAAAATATCCTCGTAAAACCGCCGTAAAATTTTCGTCTATGTCGCATTAATTCTTAAAACTTTGCCGGGATTCGCGATAGCGATCTTATCGACCGGCAAATATGTTCAACGAGTCATGCGGTGTTATCGTTGAGCAGCGACATACCGGAAGTTGTAATCGAGTTGAAAATGGACAATTATGCTTCGCGATGATTCGACCAGCGTATTCTGATGGGGGGAGGGGAGGGGGTTCCCGGAGGAATATCTTTCCGCAAAGGATCTTTCGGGTAGAGGCGAACAGGTCGCGATGAGTAGCACCCTAAAAGTTGAGTGGCAGCCATCTCATTACTTAAATGCGTCCGTTAGTCGGGAGAAGCTCTGGCCAAGAGAGCAGAAGTTTCCACGGTCATAATCGCCGCTAATTGACGTCGGAGTTATAAAGTTCAGTGAAATTGGTTAAATCCTTATTTGGACTGCCGTTGTTCGGGTAGAGTCTACCCTCTCTTCGCTTTTACCCTCGGGATTTTCTTCTCACCGGCCTAAATTAAACCTCGATGTCTTTGGCATTTTAACACCGGAAGTGGAAAAAGAGACCTACTTAAGCGAACGTAATGTAGAGTCGAATAATCAATTACACAAAGATTAAATTACGAACGAGATAAGGGAGTATACGGAATATTATAAATGTAATCTTAGAACCTGGATTATGACACGTTGTCTTTTAGAATAATTATATTACAATACATTCATATATCATTAACATTTGTACCACATTAATCTCACTTATATCAGCGTAATATGACATGGATAAGAAGAGATGTGTGTACAAAAGAGAATTTTCGCGCAGGTCAAGCGTGTATCATTTAGAATGCTCATGAAAACATACTTAGCGACGGATTATCGTGTCTGGCGAAAATACGGGAGTACCGCACCATCGTAATTAGTGTCATCACTATCATCGTCACCACGTCCATACCCATATTTCACTCATTTCAGCATCCATCAACCTCATCCGTCATTGTGTTGTAAATCCCAGTGTTGTGTGTGTATATTTGAAAGTATAAATACTCAACGTTACTTGAATCGGGAGATTTCTATCAATAGTCACGAGCGAGACAATGCTCTCGTGACTTTTTTTTCTAATCGCTCTTAACATTCGGTCATGTTCATGTCATTTTTCTGTCATTCACTCGCAGTCTGTTTAACTTCTTGCTTGATTCATGCTCACGTCATTTCGCATCATTCGCGGGAGACAAAATCATGTTGTATGTCATCATCATTTCGCACTCGGGCGGACGAGAGAAATCGGTATTATCGTCAAGAGTCAACCGCAGATTCATCTTCACTCATCAGAGAAAGAGAAAGACGACTCCAGACGAGAGAAAAAAAAAGCAATCAGAAAGAAAAGCAGTGGCCCGTTGGCGACCTCGCTAACGGGTCGAAACTCTCGTGTCGCGCGGAATCATTTATATTTGCGAAGAACAAAACTCATCCAGGACTAACATTCTAACTTGAGTATTATACTTCAAGTTTAGATGTTTAGATGTGCTCTGATTTATATGGTAGGATGCTCTATCTCAGGACCCGAGGGCTGCAACCTGTTCATCTACCACCTGCCCCAGGAGTTCGGTGACGGCGAGCTCATGCAGATGTTCCTCCCGTTTGGCAACGTCATCTCCTCCAAAGTCTTCATCGACCGGGCGACTAACCAGAGTAAATGCTTTGGTAAGTGCGACGGTAACTACGGACAAATTTCAGAGCGACCAGCGACAACGAAAGATGCGCCTCGTGCCGGATGTAGGATCGATCCTTGAACCAAGGTAGGACAAAGAACGTCGACGTTGTTTCGAGGCTAAACAACGGCGGAGCCTGGAAGCGGAGCGTAATTTTAATATCTCTCGTATATTTATATTGTACAATTATACGATTTTATTTACGATGAAAGCTGCAGCAAAAAATAACGTTAAAAGACCCGTGCATGTATGTGTACGTACACATATCATTCTCACAAAAATATTTCAATATATTTTTACTTTGAAATCGTATAACTGGACGCAAAAATATAATCACGACGCACGTAGATACGCGTCTGTGATTATTATGACTTTCGATCAGTCACACAGTGCTACAGTGCTCTAAATGACTCTACACGTTTCCAATCACAGAGTGGTGGATTAATCATGGAAATTTAATTCGTCTCGTCCGTATTAGCGGACCGACCGGGCAGACTGAATATGAATGCCGTTTCAATGGAACTGGAATCAAACTGCGCAGTTCTTTTTTAGAGACTATGCAGAGAGGACCGAAACAGAGAATGCGTATAAAAGCCGCTGGCATTTCTTTGATTAATCGTATTCGAGAGTATGAGGATACAGATAATTGGACGATTCCATTCGCGTTCATTCGGTCCTTGGTCTATCTTCGCATTCGTCCACGCATGATTCATATATTTGCGTCCGTGTATTTTGTCTCTCCTCCTGTTTCAGACTCGTCATTCCCTCCCCAAAAAAAGAAGGCAGACTCTCAACGACGCGTCATAATTATGCCCGCAGCGGACAAAAAAATATGCGGAAGTTTGTATCCCTTTGAAGGCATTTTCCTCGTCGCGATCAATTTAACGAAAGGACTCTTTGATGCAACAGTTTCTGCCGAGAATTCGCGCAGCATAATTATAACCACTGTGATTGGGAGAAATTTTTCTCCTATATGAGTTTTTTTTTTTTATATATCGTACGATCGATATAGCTTAGCTCTTCTTCGCAATTAACTTTTTCCATGGGACGAAAGAAAGTTGAAATAATCAGGGTGTCCTTCGCCCCTAAAATAAAAGTAATTTGAGGAAAAAAAGAACTGTGAGTGGGCGGAAGATGAAGGGACTCGGTCAAAGGTTTAGACCATGATGTCGAAAATAAAATGAGATCGACGTTAATGATCAAATTAAACCGAAAAGGTCGTAGCAATGTTTCGGGAACGTTCCTTCTCAGGGTCTTCGTGTACCTGCTCTTCCAATGTAATTTGGATAATATCCAGCAACTCACAAACGAAAATTTTTGTATTCATCAAGGAAAATTTGGTTCGCCTAAATTGCTCTCTAATTCTCAAATAATCAGTATTATCTTCAAAATAGCAGCTATTTAAAAATAAAATATGCTTTCCCTTATAGTACATAAATAATATACTTTTCTATATAATTACAGATGTTATTATGACAAAATATTGATTTGCCATTATGTTATATTTATTATACCGCATTTATATATTAATAACCTGCCTTCGTCATACATACTTTGCACTTTTTCTTGCGATTATGCATCATTAAATGAAGATTATACTTTTACATGATATCATGAAAGAAGATTTTCATAAGGGATGGAAAATCTATTACACTGCAGGATTCAACGTTCGGTATTTTCAGGTTTCGTGTCGTTCGATAATCCAGCGAGCGCGCAAACAGCGATCCAAGCGATGAACGGCTTCCAAATAGGGATGAAACGATTAAAAGTCCAATTGAAGAGGCCCAAGGACGCCAGCCGGCCATACTAACCCACGTCCTAGCCTAGAAAATCTGGACGAGTCGCGCCCTATGTCGTAACTTACAGAGTAAGTTGTTTTATCGTGACAAACAAGACATTTCTTCGTATTTATGCGAGATGTTAGATATTATTTTTTTATTTAATATTATTAATTTTAAATTAACGATAAGATTATCAATTTGAAACTAACAATAATATCGAGATGTAACTTTTATTTGGAATTCTTTAAGTAGCAGCATTATTTATGAATGCGGTAGATAATTTTATATAAGTTTAAATTATAGAGATTATACAGTATCGTCGCTCTGAATTGCAGATGTCGTCCGAGAATGTGAACTCGATGGACGCTCGACGATCAGAAGTGACGAGTTGAATCATCGCTCTCCGCCGTAACAACTTAGTATACTAGCTAGTTAATTCATTAGAGGATAAAAATTTAGAAGTCAGTAGGACAGCAAACGGCTTCGACGATTGTTGANGCACGTGCGGCGGCGGCGAAGAGGCTGCAGCGAAAGCGATGAAGGATGTTCTGCGCTGAACCCAGAGAAAAAAAAGAGCCGAAGAGAGAAGAGGACGAGGCACGCTGAGACGACGTTTTCCTAGATGCTCGGATAACCGGAAATCTGTCGATAGGCAACATCGGCTTTCCCCTGTCCCCTTTTCGTCCATCCTCACTACAGATCTGCATGTTTCTTTCTGTCCTCCGCGAGTCTAGCCTCTGGTTCCTACTGCCAGGTGAACGAGGACGCGAATGGACAATGAGCGTGCAGCGGAACCTGTCGCCAAACATTTCGAGGATCCGATCGTCCCGGAGAGACCTGCCGGAAACACTGGAAGTATTAAAAACCGATCACGTCGTTATCGAATATACACGGCGGCGACACCGTTATATAGTTACACGCGCGAGTCACGACATCGCGCCGCGACGATTGTCCAGCAGCAAACCGACAATAGCTATCGCGAAACATCCCGTCGACACAATGCCCCTAGGAGTCTCGTCGTGTTCGTTGCCAGTCCGACGCAGAGCGCGGAAAAAGATGCCACGGCAGAGGAGAAATCTGCCCAACTCCCAGAGTCTGATTGATCCTCGACGAGGACCCTCGACGAGGCGGGATCGTCGTGTCCGTCAGCCAGACATACAACAGCTTGACGATCACCGTAGTATGAGAGACTGACGAATCTTTTGTACCGCATGCAGCGAACGCATACAGCCGTCGCGACGAAGATCCTGCGCGCGTCACCCTCGACGACGACGACGGGACGGATAAATAATCCCCGCGCGACTGACGAAAGTAGGATAAAAACGCAGGCTCGTCCCGAAGATACGCGGACGGGGTCCGATATCTCTCTCCCAAAAAGACAAATGTCAATCATATGCTATACAGGGTGCTCGTCTGAAAACTTTGAAAAAAAAGAAAAAGATAAAAAATGTAAAAAAAAATGAGAGAAAAACAGAGAATCAAGCGGCGAACATGGGCTCAGCGCCGGTCCGACATCCCAGCCGGATATCGGGTTCTCCTTAACGTTTAAGGTTTAACACGTACGACGCGCGTAGATTTTATATACTGCAAATAGAGAGGAGTGAGAGAGAGAGAGAGAGAGAGAGAGAGAGAGAGAGAGAGAGAGAGAAAGTGAACGAGAGAAAGAGAGAGCGAGAAAGAGAGAGAGAGAGAAAAAAAGAGAGAGAGAAAGGGAGTGTGCGTGAAGAGGAGCTTGCGCGCGTCGTGCTACGCGTCGAGGAGGAGGCGAGAAAGTCCTGTCCTACTCGCGCGCGTCCGCACGGTGCTCGTCCTCCGCGACTAATAGCTCTTATTACTATTATGGTGATTATCATTGTAATTATCGCTAAGTAAGTGATGCGCGAGTTTCCGGCCGAAAGTATAATCTATTCCGTTGTGGTTCCTGCGTGAACATAGAGAGAGGAATCGCGTGTGAGGGCGCGATCGCCCCGCCCGTCCCACCATTCGGTTCCGTGGTTTGGTCCGATTTATCGGATCGACGATCGACTTTGCCTGATCGGTCAAGCATCGCCCGAGAAATGTCAGCCAGGCTGTGATTATCCAAACGATGACGATGTCGCCAATGATAGTCCTCTTTAAGTTTTCTTTAGTAATGACGCTATCTTCTGTTGTTGTTGAAATAGGAAGGGAGATAGAGAGAGGTGAGGAAAACCAAAGGAAAATGATATAAGAATAGTAATATTGTGCGCAAAATGCAATATTTATTTTAGAATCGCCTATCGTCTTTCTTTAGGCTGCGATACAGAAAGGGGAACAAACAGTTAGGAAATAATATTTTTTACGTTCGATTTTATTTTTTAAGTATATAAAAAAACTGAGTTTAGAGTAGATTACGGGAGCTGATTGTCGTGCAATGATTTAATTGACTATATGCTTTATTCGATGTTGGCCGGGATTCTAAAACCGATGACAGGTTTGAACGTATTTCTTTTCGAGAGAAGAGGACCGCGCGCTGCCGGATGTAAGTTCGGTATGCCCAATCGATCAATCACGTGTGTTCATGCGGAATTCCTGTGACTGAAATAGACAAAACATTGAACATTTCGCGTGCGATGCCCGGTCGGATACGCAGAGTGTCTCGAGCGAGTTCGCGAAAGAAAGCCAAAGAACAGAGGGAAGAAGGCGAGAGAGGGGAAGATGGGAAAAATAGGGGATGAGAAACAGACCGAATATATAAAATACGTGTAGGGTAGGTGAGCGATGGAGCGGAGAGAAAAACTCTGATCTAGCGGAAATAATCATCCAAAGTACCAACATATATACATACATATATATATATACATATAAATATATATGTATGTATATGCTATATATGTATGTATATATATATGTATATATATGTATATATATATATATGTATGTATATATGTTGGTACTTTGGATGATTATTTCCGCTAGATCAGAGTTTTTCTCTCCGCTCCATCGCTCACCTACCCTA
>JAJVSH010000022.1:248683-432598 GCA_021460005.1 Tetramorium alpestre | reverse complement strand
GAGAGAGAGAGAGAGAGAGAGAGAGAGAGAGAGAGAGAGAGAATGTGTGTGTGTCTGTGAGAGGAACGAGATTACCCTCGAGCGACAAGCTCGAAATGAAATCCATTTGAAAGAAATCGCAGACTGACACGACGCAAAGTGGACGCCTGAAGATAGAAATTCAGAGAAAAAAGATAGTGCCAGATCGCTAATATGAGTACTTATACACACGCGCATCGTGCGAATCTCCTCTCACATGCATATGTACATGCAAAAATACAAAATCAACACACACACACACACACGTACACGCATACGTACACGCATACACATTCGCGCACACATACATAAGGACACGTATACTGGAGAGATGCTTCTATGCAAGCACCAATTGATAATATCACTACAATCTAAGCTTTTTAAAATCTAACAGTACTACTAGCGAATATCAAGGAACACAACCTACCCTAATAGATACCATAATGGGATAACGATATAGATACATATATAAATATAAATAATATATATATATATAAATATATAAATACGAAGATAACGGCTATTGTAACAAAAAAAATACAACTATTTTATCCAAACAAAGTTTTTGCTACAACCGAAGTAGTGTGCATCTCGCTATTGAAATAAATGAGACTTAACTAAAAAAAAAAAAGATATTCTTAGCTCTAAGGAGAAATAATAATATGATAATAGTGTAATCTGTGAGGATCAGCTTTGAATTTATTTTTACATGACGTGATTGTAATGCTGAGACGAATTCGATGCTCGCAATTAATGTTCCGAATTCTGGGAGGCGACGTGCTCGCGCATGCAAAATCCCAGACGTCAGAATGTACCGCGTCCGAGAATCGAATACGCGATTCCCGTATCAATTCGAGGCGCCCAATCCACCGCGTAAATTCATTTGCATCAACTAAGCGAAGATTGTCGGATGCACGGATCGGTTGCCAAATGAAAATCGATACTCCGAATAGTCTGCACGGGAGTGAACGTATCTGGGTGCAAACGGATTCCCGCGGTCTCTCGATCGAGCGAACCTATTCAGATTTAGGACGGAGACACGATAAGGTATAAGAATAAGTCGAAGAACAGGATATAACTTTACAATAATGTACAATAAGATAATAGCTGTAAGAATTAATTAAGAAGCGAGGGTATAATTGAAGCATAAAGCAAACGAGGAATTTACTTTTCCTATCAAGCTTCGACATGTAAGCCGCGCGCAAACCAATATCTCTGCTCTGCAAGGCTTGATTGAAAGCTTGTTTATCGTCCGGTTATGTTTCCGTACTTACTTTTCGCCGCTGTCGCATCTTATTCGGCCAAATCGTGTCTCGGCCCTTAAATTTAGAATCGATTCGCGAATTCGATGAATCGATGGGCAACCTTGTTACGAACGTCCGTCGATCTCGGACAGCGTCCCGCGAACGAACGACGAGCACGCGATCGGATCCGTGTTTACGTGCTATTTCCTAATTCCTAATTAATCGCGAACTCATCTCGTCGAAAAAGCGGCGAGAAGGCAAGCGCGAGATCGACATTCACGGATCGAGATCTTCCTCCGGTCGATCGCCGTTGTACGCGCGCGAGGAGACACGATAAAGGAAGACGAGAATTTCACGCTCTCTCGCTCCGGGAGAAGGAAAACGAACATCGGACACACCAGCAAGCACCCGCCACCGCACTCACACGAAGAAGCAGCCAAAAACCTATCAACCCTCACGACACCGCTATGCCGCGTTGTTACCAAGTCCCAATTAGACGTAGAACGTAAATTGGAATCAAGTCACACGCGCCGCGATGCGATCCGGCAGCCGTGGTGTCGGTGATACTAGGAAACAGGGTATGTTTTTGCAATTATTTGCGTAACTTGTAAAAAAAATGAAATTAACGAGAAATAAATACAACTTCATGTGTACACGCATTCACACATACACGCGACGGGCCACAACACACATACATACATACATACATAACACATGCAGATTCGCGCACGCATACACAGGGATATCGCAGACACACGCCAATCCACGTGGGAACTACACTGCGAGTCTCGCGCACGTAAATAAAACACGTAAATAGACACGAATGGCGAGCGAGGCTAGAACACTTAACTAAGGCCGTTAATCGTACTACTTCTTAAATATACGAATAAGCTAAAAAAAACTGTATGTCGTCGTAGACTTTAAGCGCGAACGTTAGAGACTCGTCGCAGATTCGGCAGTGAATTTCATCGTCACGGTTTGGGAACGAAGCCGAGTTTTTAGCGGGCCGTCCTAGTATTGCGTATCGGTAGATCAGGAGCCTTAGTTTTCTTGTCTTCGCGAGGAACGCGTTCGCCGGGTTCGGGGTTCGTTCTCGCGAAACCTACCCCGTTGCCGGGAAAGGTACAACCGAGGCGCCGGCACCGGTTCAGAAACGCGTCGCGTCCTTCGGTAAGTGAGCACAACTCCAACCACGCTCGTTCTTCCTTCCCTGTCCCGCGTAATTCTCTCTTCTCTGCAATCTGCTTCTCCCGGTCTATTTCGCTTCGACGTCGCGATCGCTTCCTCGCCATCCCCGCTTCGGCAAGACGACGAGGGGGATTGCAAAAAAAAAAAACAGGCCGCGACGACCAGCGTCGCGACCGCTAGCTGTAATTCGCCGTACGACACGATGTTCGGGGCGACACGATGTCAATTCTTTCAGGTACGCTTACGCGCTGTTACACGAGAGCGACTGAAAATTCGCAAATTTTTGTCCTCTTTTTTTTCCCCCCCTTTTTGGCGTAATAGCGAAACTTGACGAGCGCGCGCCACGCTCGGCTCGAAGCCGGCCATCGAGGCTTCGGCCGCGCGTTCATCGCGAAATCGCGCATGTCCTCGCGAAAAATCTGCCTCACGCGGTATCATCCCGTGCCTCTCTACCCGGCCACTACTTCGATCGACTTACCCGGGACCAATCGTTCCTTATCACTCCAAAGAACAATGCGTTTTCTAGTTATGCTACGCGAGAAATCATTTCGATATACGCGCGAATACGCAGTCCGGATTACAGCGAAGTGTGATTTTCTCCTCGAAGGCACGATTTCCTTCCTCCTTCTCGCTTTTCCTCCCCTCTCTCCCTCTTTCTCGGAAAACACAAGCCCGCCTTGGACCAACGACACGCGAGACGACGAGCATACGGGAGAACGAGGCTTTTCCGCGCCGCGTTTATGATGTGAACGACGAATTTTAACGATGGGGAAGCAACTTTGTATTCTAGAACATTAGAAACTCTACGTGTAACGAGCTTAACTTAGTGCGCTGAAAATACTTTACAACACGAAGTTTCCAATTTCCAGAGAGTCATTTTCTTTCGTAGAGGCAAATGAGGTACCACGTTCGTTAAACAAGCGCGTGTCTACGCAAATTGGGATCCAACAGTTTATCTACACACTGTTCGCTGTCGTTGAGAAAAGCGGGACGATACAGATAACATGACTTCGTGCTTTTTCCAAGCACTCCTCGCGTTCGTCGAGTGATTAGGGGTTATCTTATTCTCATTCTTTTAGTTCTAATCTGATGTTCTTAAAACATCGCAGTCTCTCTCTTTATTCCCCTAGGCACTTCTATAACGCTTGTATACGTTGCCGTGTTTTTATAAAAAAATTCATTTTGTTTCTCCTCTATTTATTTCGATAATAAATTTAACAAAATAGAGTTGAGATAATTGTGTAGACACGTGAAAGAAGCAGTAGATTCTTCGGCTATATTTATTTGCAGAATCGATAATAGAATCTTGAAATCCTTCTATCGATATTTTTACATAAAATAAATCTAAATACAATTAAAACGTAAATTCTAAAATTACAGATCATTAAAGTTTAATAACGATTTTCGCAAATGCTCATTGCCGAGACTTTTTTTATGTGTCTTGGCATATTCGTCCAATCTTTCGTCCCCAGCCTTTTATTTCTCTCGAATCCGAATTGAAATTATTCCTGCATTTGGAAACATAACCGAAACATCATCGATATCTTGCAATTATTAATAATGCTCTAGTATGTGATTAGAAACATTGCGTAGTAAAAAATGTCGATTCGTGGCGGTCATAAAGTATTTTCTTTCCATTTACTTCTCACGTTTAATGTTAATGCGACGCGGGAGAATAAAGATATCAACAATTAAGATCACATCTGCAATGCAAAGAAACAGAAGATAGATTAATTTAATTTAATTTTTAACGAAAATTTGAAACGAGCGATAATAAGTAACGTAAAAAAATAGTCATGGATAAAGTATAGTGGTTTATTAAGACATAAGTCGTATTTTTATTTAGTCTTAAATATGTTCGAAACGTACATCGACTGAGCGAGCTTTACGAAATAGTCATAAACGATAAAGAGACCATGCGTCACGAATCGACCGTAAAAGTCTTATAGTTCTTTGCGTTAGAGAGTATACAAGAAAACGTATCGAGAAGAGAAAAATAACGGATGCTAGAGCGAGGAACGCGTAACTAAGAATGCAAGTAAGTTACGTAGCTTTTATGAGAATGCTGAATAGTGGTTTGAGAAGATTCGCATATAGCGTAGTTTTATATAGCGAGCCATCTTAAGCGAATAAGGGAATGGATATATACATAATGATTATATGATTATCGCTAACGCGTACTTATTAGAGAACTAAACGCATTAGAATCATCTGTCACGAGGGCAGAGTTTACACACATCACACTGATCACGCAACTGACAGCGCTAAAAGTGCATCACTCTTTTACATGCTCGATATATACATATGTACATCTATATATACATATAAATATGTATCGAGTCTGTGTGTATATATGCATGTATATATGTATATATATATATATATATATAAATAGCACACTTTCGAGATATGAACAATACGCTAGCCCGAGAGAACTCGACGAAAGACAAGCGTGAGAAATCGGCAAAGCGAGGAACTGCAGAGAAAAAGTGGATGTGCGTGTATGCGACGTACGCATGTGTAATGAACGAGAGAAACGAAGCGGAGAATGTGACAGTAAGCGAGAGGGCACGACGTTAAAAGATTACTCTTGCAGACAAAACATATTTTAAATAATTAATTAATCGCCAAAAGACAAGTTTTTAACTTTAATCTCGTAGCGCGTAAGGTCAAGACATAATTTGACATATATACATACTACATATATATATATATTATATATATATATATTATATATATATATATATTATATATATATAATATATATAATGATTGAAAGTCGACTCTAAAATTAAATTTAAATCAAGAATATACGAGAAGGCATAAGAGTTCTTGCCACGTGCAGATAAGAAAGCACTCGACACAAAAGCACTCGAGTTATGTACGATGGATCTCTAAAAGGAGGAAACAAACACGGGGGGATGGAGAACGCGAGTGATTAAGCTTCGAGTCGGTGCACTCGAAAATCGACTGTCCCGAAGATTCTCATCAATCGATATAAAGCCCACGATTCGGATATATTCTTGTCCTAATTCTAAAATCTTTGTGTAATTCCGTCACGTAAGAGCGTCGCGTCTGCATTTTTATCATACGCAACGATTGCGTATTTTGCACGCAGTAGAGACCGGAAGTCCGATGGATGTAGTGAATCTCGAGAAGAGATTTTCTTTCTCTCTTTCTCTTTAAGACTAGGCAAAGACGTTTATTTATTAATCGTTATATTTTTCATAATTCCATATGCCAATTCGAAGACAAAAGATTGAATTTACCGAAAATTGTGTTGATAAATATTATTTTTTTTATTATAGGTGTCCACCGGATATCCGTTGCTATGCGTGCAATATCGGAGAAATAATACGTAAAATTAGAATCGGCAATTGTGAGAGGTTGCGTATCAAGGACGAAAAACCTACGGTTGAAATTTTTCGTGAAGAGTCAACACATCTTTTTCCTCTAATGCACTTAACGCGGATAAGGATAAGGTTTTGTTGTACCGGGAATGATTCATTCCCGGCGTTATGCCACTTATTTAGTAGCACGCGAGAATAGAATGCTTCAAATTTCTATTCGTCATCAATGACTTGCAAGATTGTTTGATAAGGGCTTGTTAGCCACGAGTGACGAGTTAGTACGACGAGCGACATAATTTCCGCTTTCCGTTCGAGATCTCATTTTCGATTAGCGTGAGGGTAAGAATAATTGTGCCAACATCGATTCTTCCAAATTTATCGCCGTTTCGAGCACATGTCGAGTCGTGCGCGAACAGCGAGATATTATCGCGTCGGTCGATGCTTTTTCAAACCGTGACGAACAGTATTCTCATATTTTCTCTCCCGATACGACACAACCACTCGTTCGTGTCACCATGTATTTTACGATCGAATTCCCCTCTAATTTTTCTATTTAATTCCGTCGAAATAATTTGTGTCACGTACGAGACAAGAGTGCAACTTGATCGCAATTAGAATCGCAATCGGTATTTTTTTTTCTCGCCAGTTGACTCGAGGGGCAAGACTGAGAGAACAAAACTGCGCTGGGGTCGGGGGAAATTATAATGCACCACTTCGGCGCCTGCTCAGAATGCAACAGTTGGCTAACAAGTGGTCTCTTTCGCACGAGATGCCGGCATGATAACGCGCGAACGACCGACGAAATAAAATACGACGCGCTTTCGAAATGATACCCTGGTCCAAGTTTTCTAATCGATAGTATTCATTGTCCTTGTTGAAAATTATTTCATTATCCAAACCCCGGGGGAATCACCAAAGTTGACGCTAACGTTAATAATTTGATTTATGAAAAGTCAGCTCTTATAATGGCATTTCTCTAATAAAGAGATAGCACGAGGATAAAATCAGAATTAATATTATGTTAAATAAGAATATAAAATGAACACATTTTCAAGTTCGTCTTGATTATGAATAGAACTCTTTTACATATTCCAGATGTGAGCTTCAACAATCGTGAAACGTAAACTGACAAGAGTCACGTGGAAGGAAAGTGCGAGGTTTTGCATGTCCGAAAATCGGCGCGATAAGAAACGCGTTTTCTTAGAATTTCGTTCTTAATTTTTCATTAGAGTTTTGGGCGGAGCACGTCGGTGATTTGAACGCCCGCATATAATACGCGCATTCTCCAATCGTTAAAACGATTCCCATGATCGATGCTAAAGCATGCCGCAACGCTGTGATCCTACGATTTTAATAAACGCATCTATCCTCGAAGGCTGTCCTCGAAATGTTAACCGTATTACGGTCGCGCGATTATTATAGAATCGATAGCGAGTCCCAAAGGTATCTCTAGTCGAGTCGAACGTTTAGTGAAAACCATACACTTAGTACAATGAATTGTTTGTCGCAATTATTTATTTGCCTGATTATACATTTATACTGATTGTATTTATTACGTTGGCTTATGGTTTCCCGCATTTCTCGTAACGATGCGCTTTTGCTGTTTACTTGAGATGTTATATATACTGTTGCGAATACTATACTTGTTAAATGACTCCGTAATAAGCGAACCAACGACAGTTGCCCCTGGCGAGTTGCCCGTTGCTGAAGAACGGAATAGTTTCAGGCCCAGATTGTACCGTCCAGGCGAGAGTAGTGTTTCTCAAACATCGGTGATCGTTCCAGCAGAATCGGTTTATCTATCGATGTGCAATTCATTTTATCAAAGTCTTGAAAATTTCCATAGCAAGTGCCCAAGTAATTTTTCATTTGTCATATAAAACAAATTGCATTCGATATGTATCTCAGGTGTAAACAAATCTATTGAATTCTACTTCTGGCATTTGAATTTCTCTTTACATTAACCGACATTTCACTTCATTTTTATCTCTTTAGATTTTAATCTATTAATCTTTAATACTTGACTACGTCGATAGATGAATCATTTTCAGAACGAACGGACAACGCGAGTAAAATGTGTAACGATTCCTTGCGCGCGTTAGTCGTTTATCATTATCGAGCGGGTCAAGTGCCGCCAAGGCTCAATAGCGATCGGCAACGATCGATCCGGCAATTGTCGTTCGTTATAGGAGACATTATAAGTCTAATCGTACGAAATCACGATGGTGCGCGGCGTCGCGCGCACCGCGAGACTGACTTTAACGCTCGCTTGCAGGAATTTCGAAAACAGTGCAATTACGACTTCAAAGTCTGCGGATCTAGTCAGAATGAGGGGATTGGGAGAAGGGCGCGCGGAATTTCTAGTGATCTCTAGTCAGGATACGTCGTTTTCGAGTCCATTCGAGAGAATGTCGATCGTATCGGACATTATAGGCACGTCCGCGCGCGAGCAAATCTTTAAATAATTGCTATATAAAAAATATATATATATATACACATATATAGTTTAGGTATCCTTACGAAAGTGCAAAGGAACAGCTAATATATTGTGCGGCGGTCGGTGTGAAAAGGAGTGCGTCTTGCGTGATGATGATCGGTGCTTTATCGAGACGGAACATGAAGATACACAAGGTGGATACGCGGCATATATTGACGCTTGTACAATACGGTCCATTACGCACGTCCCCTTTTGTTTTTCATCGTGCTTACGGCAAGGAAAGTGGCGTTCGCAACCTGCGTTCGTACCTGCTACAATACTCTCTCCTCGCACGCGGCATGTCCGATCGACGATGTCGAAACTTACGATGGCGTTTTCACTTGCGTTCTCGGATTTGGATTTGCTTTCGACCGCCGTAGATCACTCTGAGGACGATCCGACTGCATCCCGTACTCGACGCTAAAAGTGTAGAATTTTTTAACTGTACTTACGACTATATAACATCTAACTCTGTATATTTTTACATATTGAATATAGGGAAGCGAAATTGAGGGTTGACGGGAGGAGGCGCGAGTAAGAGTCGAGTATATATAAAAGAAGAAGAATACGCGAATAGCATAGAGAGTATACACTTACACGCGGACTTAATATAAACTTGATAAGAATTACGCATAAACTCTCATACACACGTACATATATATACATACGCATACTTGGGCGCGACACGATAAGTATCGTCGAGCCTTGAGGAAGAAAGATATTATACAGGTCGTAAGAGATGAGATCAGTTTTATTGTTGATTTCGGCGTGGCATACAATAAAATTTTGTAATCGGCGGCCCCGAGTCTCGCGCTTTCGCGCTCGGGGCCCGAGAACGTTGCGTAGTATAATCAAACCCCGACGTAACAATGCGAGTTTTTCCTCGATCAGACTCGGGGCGACTTTCGGGGCGATCGGGATTGCCGAGAGTGTAAACGTGGCGTGAATCGGCCGTGAGAGAGTTTGGTCGTCTGTCTGTGTGCCGAAACCGGATAAGAACGGGAGATCATCTCTCGGCGATCTTGAGAACGCCACGATACTTGCCGCAGTAAGTCGGAAGAAGATATCTGTACATAGGAAAACTACAACATAGCACAGGGTGTACGTACATGCCGGTGCACAGGTAATGTCCTATATAGCGGAAGTACTAACTATGATAGTGTATGAAAATAATAAGACGTTCGCAGAGCAGGCCAGGCGCTTGGTGATGGAGGAGGTGCATCGCCCCTTTTCCCCTTCACGACGAATCTCGCCCTCGCAGGCACGACCCTCGAAATGAGAGAGAGAGAAAGAGAGAAAGTGTGTGAGAGTGAGAGTGAAAGAGAGAAAGAAAGAGGGAGGGAGAAAGAGAAAGAAGGAGAAACCGTGGATAACAATTGAAATAATTTACGATCGCTACGCTCGCACCTTCAAATCAAGCTGACAAATCGGACCGAAATGCGTAAAGATAAAAGAAAAGCAAGAAGGTGTGGAACGAGTAGCGAGAAGACATTTGGGCATGCAAATTGGATTCAAGTTGGGCTTTTTTATTCCTGTTGCTTAAGATTATCTCTCGCCGATGATAATGCAGGGGATGTGCATTAATAGCTTAATTGATCTAGTCAAAATATATTATCATTCTATTATTCGATTGTTCTAACAATGTTTACGACCAGGCATAAGTTTTATAACACGCAACGATAGATTTAGTTTTTTTATTTTAATACAATAATATATTCTGTGTGCTGCGAAACGACGACGTATTAAAAAAGAGAGAGTTTTTTAGTTAGCAATGCTATGAAATATAGGACGCATTACAATAACTATTTATTACAAGCAAAACAGTATTAACGTTTGACGATAATGCGTTATAAGCGAGTGAGCAAAATTTACGAGTTGACGGATTAATAATAAACGAGATGGTTAATTTATTGCTATTACTATTAAGATTATTATTGTTTGATTATTATATTATTATTATCACTATTATCGATGCTGTACTGTCGCTATTACATCAAATATTATTGAAAATATCAATATCCGGCCAAGGGCGATTATTGTAATTATTCTGTAAAGAACTGTAAAATCGGACGACTGGATCGGACGTAAAAATGACACTTCATAAAATATGCGTCTCGAAAGACACGACAATTCATTCGTGAAGCTTAATAAATTCGATTCAGTTGCGAGCGTATGCCGAGAGGACAAACGACCGATGCCACGTAGATCAAAAGTAATCGATAAAACGGTAGTTGCGCGAGATGCGACAGAGCGTTATTAGCATATCAGCGTGTTGAGCTTAGAGAGGCGCGCGGAAACGATGAAACCACGCGTGATAATAATATTACCAGTAGTATGTGTGCGTTCAGAGAGCAAAACGAGAGAGAAAAAAAGTACGTACAATAGCTCGCGAGTATTTCGGAGAGGTGAGAGACGTTGCGTTCCTCCGTCAGTGTTAAAAGCGCGATGTCATCAACACTGCTATAGATTGTCGGTTACTATTATCAGAAGTATTGCTATTATATCGGATTGTACCATCGAGTTTATATAATAGGAATGAATAATAAATCGCTACCGTCTCTTGAGATTACACTAATGCAACAAGTTAGTGTTGGATTAACAGTATTGCCGTCTATGCTTCACAAACTATCCTCAGGATTCAAAATCCTAAGCTACATCGACTTGTAATATATGCTACGTGCGAAAACGAGCCTAGAGAGTAATTAAATGCAAAATGGTATCGCACACAACAGCAAGTTGAAATGAATTGTTAGACGTTCCAGCATAGGTTCGTGTGTTGTTACAAGAGAGACGATATTGCAGTGTCGATGGTATCGAATGCAGTGTATGCGAGGACGAAGTTGTAATTTTGTAGCGAAAGGTGCGAAAGAGAGAGAGAGAGAAAACGCTTGTGTTCGACCGAAATCTCCGAAGATTCGCTGACGCTTTCTACGGCAGAATTTTTCGTCAAAACGACGAGAATCGCAATGTGATGTGTATAGACATTTATGAAGCATACATTAGAAGAGGCATGTATACATATATTGCTGATTACGACGGATTACTCACCGCGCAGCGAACGAAGTCGAGAAATTCTGCCGATGCCTGTAGAATAAATAGTTATTTATAAAGTCACTCTATCGAGGGCGAGAGGTAAGATGCGAGAGAAGAAGCGAGGGACGGAGGAGGCGCGAGGGGCGCGATGCAGGNGTGGGAATAGCGTGCGAACGGAAGATATGCCATTTTGAATTATTATTTTCATAAGGAACGTGTAATATAAAATATAATATATATAATATATATATATATATAAATATATATATCGACGAATTAACAGCATCATCGGGACTTATGATCGCGACGATGATGATGGTTAATATTATTATTATTGCTATTATTATGGTTATTGATTATGATTATTATGGAATGACGATTATTATTAACGATTATTATAACGAGAAAAAGAAGCTAATGCATTATATATAAAAAAAATAAAAGTAATTACATTTAACACTTACGTTAGGAAGCTAGATACATACATTTGATGCAAGCGAGAAAATGGAGTAACCCACGCGTTCGACGAAAAGTCTGTAAGTGACATGAAAAAAAAAAAATTAACGTCGTACATTTCTATATCATGATAGAACACGGGGACGTATATAAAGGACTAATATTTTTTAGCGAACGTCGCGGATATCTGTATTTCGTCAAAAATCATGGGATACGAAATGAATCGAGTCTGTAGACAAAGGAAAAAAAGAATCGTTAAATATCATTGATCTGTATAAATCTGTCCTTCATATATATTTCTGTTAAGATGATATATTACGTTATAAATCGACAAAAGTGGATTCTGAGACGGCGCCGCGTCGAATCAGAAATCATCACGTATCGATGGACGGAAAAGGGTCTCCCGACGTTTGCATTTACGCGCCACGCACGTGTTCCCGTATTCGAACGTAACTTTAATGATTTGTTTCTCCATTCGTTTATTCTTATGTAAATGCCGAGCCGAAAGTTCTGTACGACGTACCTTATCCCACTTGAAGCTCGCATACAGATTACATAACTAGTTATTACGGACATGGCCATTAGCAGAGAAGTGTATCATTCAAGATAGTTTATCATTAAAGAAACGGTAATCATCATAGATATATTAACGACATTATTTATATTATTACGCATATTATATATAAATAATTGATAACATACTAACCCCCTCTAGGGTGAAGTATTGTGAGGGGGAGGGAAATGGGTAAGGGGGAAAAACTACGAAAGGGTCGCATCCAAGTGGGCGCGACGGCGGCGGTGTGTCGTTTTTTTCGGAATGTCGTCACCGATACGAGAGTGAAAAAAAAAAGATAATGAATAAACCGCCAATTACTTTAACTTCGACAGTACTATTATTTGTATATGCCGAACGATTATGCCGTTTTCAGCGCAACATATTTTGGCAATTCTCTTTGGTGATATGGTTCATAGCGATCGTGTTTCGGTGAGAAAGAGAACAGAACGAATGTGCGAGAGAGAATGAGAGAACGAGCGAGCGAGCGAGTGAGTGGAAGACAGGGAGAAAGAGAGCGTGAGAGAAGGAGAGAGAGAAAGAGGAAGAATGAAAAGTAGAGCGAAAGAAGACGAGGAGATCGGAGAGAGGGAGAGAAAGAGGAATAAAAGAATAACCAAATGAACAAAATAAAAATCAGAAGTTTCTATACTTTTTACGGAGATTGTTATAGTCTAAGCGCACACTGATCAAGGCATTCGTCGCTCGGCAAAAAACATAATACAATTATTAATATAAAATTTATAACAGAAATAAAAATAAATGAAGTTAATAAATATGTACACTGTATAATAAACATTATTTCCTATTAATAATTCATGTCTCTTTATTCAATCTTTTGCACCACAAACGGGGATAGTTGTTGAAACCCTCGTTACAATATATTGTGCATATTCCAATATATACAAAATATATTATCCAATATATACATTTTTTAAGATTTTTTTCATTATAAGACATTTTCTTTAATAAATAATAAGTATAAATCTTATCAATATACATACGTTGATTATACAATCGCTAACTATCTTTCCGATTAACAGTAATTCATTCTAACTCGAATGATGTGAACACATACATTTTCAATTATAGTGAACTTAGAAAATAAAAGTCAGTATTTCGTCTAAATATTTAATTAATATTCACGTAAACATAGAATTATGCAAGGATTCTAAATCCTTCTCTCTTTCTACCGCTCGTTTCTTCTCTTTCCTGTACATTTCATAGTCCTCATCGTCTGTTGGCAATTCGTATCGACAGAGTGGACACGAGTTAGTCTGAAAATGCAAAGTTATAAATATTATAAATTTTAAAAGTCCTCGCATATTTCAATTTTAATTATTAGTATTTTTTTAACATCAATGATGTTCTTAGCGTCAGTTTTTTATATTATTTTATTCTTACCTTCTCTAACCAGGGTACGATACAGTCATGATGGAACACATGATGACAGGGCATCGATTTTGCTTTACTGTCTGTTTCGAATTCCTTCAGGCAAACAGGACACTGCTTTGTCTCACCGGATTCAATCTTAACTTCCGGCAAATTGGCCACAGCGTCCTTGGACGCTGGTGGCGGAAGTTCCCTATCCTGTTCGACCAGGTCCCACATGCCATAATCCCGCAGGAACCGTGCCATTTGAATCAATTGATTCGGCGCCTCTCCATCACCTAGAGGCCTCCAGCCCATCTCCGTAAAATAATCGGACATGCTTGTCGGAATTGCTATGGCTCCTGCTTCAGATAAATCGGCGAAATCGCATGCAACGTCCACTTGTATCGCAATGATTGACAACTTCACTTTCTATCTTTGTTGTTGTGATCAGATGATCGATTAGATATCTTGCAACTCGTAGAGCTATCACTGCACAACTGTACGCAACTACATAAAATACGTGTCTCTTAAAAACCTCGAGTCATAAACGAAAACGAGCAATCATAGTCTGGAGCACAGAACAGGTGGATGTTAGAAAGCAGTCGCTCAACTAAAACAACACCGGAGCGGAGGTTGTCGAAACTAAGTTGTACATACATATACATATATTTACTAGCACGATATTAATCGAAAATATAAATCAATGTTTTGCGTTGTAAATTGATAGACTAAAGAGATTTAAAGTGTGTTCAGTTGCGAAGAAAGGTTTACTAATAACTAAAAATAATCAGTTTTTTCTTCACATTCCCGAATTATAGTTCCGTTATAACCGTTGTAACCGTTTTCTGATAAAGTAACTCCCTGAACGACTGAACAATTTTTTCTCAATATCACGAATCTGTATATCATACTTATTGATGTAAAACTTATAGTCATTCAATAACATTAATTTTTTCTTTTATTAATTTACAATACTTGCATTTATCAATTTTTAATATAATTGCATTAAGTCGAAATATATCAGTTTCACATACATTTTGAAAACTGTCCAAAATAAATGGATGACAATATACGCAATTATTGAATCACGAAGATAATTCTGAAACCTGATTTACCAACATTTATGATATACTCAACAATTGCTCAAGAAATCGTTAAAACCTATCTAGACACCAGACGTCAGTCAATTAGTATCATCTCACTACGCCACGCGACACAACCTTTGTCACGAAGTATTTCGTTATAAGGACGTAATTTTAACGTATATATTCTAAATGACATAATCGGTAAGAATATTTTATTTAAATTTATATATAAGATAATCAGAAATAACAATCGTTAAATATTTTGTTGTGTTTTTAATAGAATAAAAATATTTAACATATGTGAAAAATTTATAATGTTCAATTTTGTAGTGATATCATCTTTATAGAGTAAATTTTTACTGATTAGAGCCGTCTTCGATATTTGATTATTGATTAAAATTATAAATTGTTATTTCACATGTTAGTAATTTCTTATTTATTGTTTCATGAAAGTTTTTATCTCATGCAACAATAATTTTGTAGAATTTTGATAGTTGAAAATTATAAATCTACAATTTAATTTAATTTTAATTTTAATTTTTACAATTTAATTTTAGTTTTCGTAAAATTAATTGTCAAAGATATATTTGACAAAACATTAAATCATAATTTTGTTAATATATAATTTACAATGCTAACAGATAATTAAATATTGGTGATGTACTATTGTGTCCTATTAAACAAAAATTAGCTATACTGATGATATTATTACGAAACATAATGAAATACATACAATATTTTAAACATTTTAATCATATTTAAAAAATGTAATTTACGTAATTTTATTTAACATTAAATTTGTACGCCGATAGAATATAATGGTATAATGTCACGTACGAAAACATAAATCATTGCTAATTATTTATTTAAGTACGCAACACTCGAGGTTCTTTGATAAATAGTCAACTCGGCTTGGAATTAATGACATTTTTCTTGCATTTTAATATCGATCTATTAAATCAGTATCGTGCAATTATTGACACAATGCTTATCGTCTCACTCTGCGTTTATCATTATCGCGATCAGATATCGTAATTGAACCAGTGTTACAATAAGTTATATAATATTTAATTTGTTCAAAGTAACTTTTATAATAATATATAATATTTATGCATTCAGAAAAACCGACTTTAGCGATAATGTGGTGTAGCACTATAAACAGCCTTATCTTTGTGTGGCTGTTATGCGTCCATTCGATGATAATAGCCCAACATGTCGAGGACAATTGTTATCTGCCCCATAATTTAATTGAAGAGATAGACTCCTATGGGCCGGCTGTACAGAGAATAATTAATGAAACTATGCAAGGTTCTTTCAAAGGAGCCACATGGGAAGATTTGGCGACATTTGTTGACAAATTTGGTCCGAGATTTACTGGCACCAAAGTCCTTGAAGACGCTATTGATTACGTATTGAACAAATCGATCGATTTAGGTTTAGATAATGTTCATGGTGAACCGGCCACCGTGCCACATTGGGTCAGGTACAAGTCTTAAATGCATATTAAAATTAAATAATTTCAAAAATAATATTCAAATGATTGCAATAATATGATATTCAGAGGCTCGGAATCTGCGACTCTTTTGCAACCACGGCAGAAAGATTTGGCGTTATTAGGACTGGGTTACAGTATTGGCACGCCAGAAGAAGGCATAACTGCCAATGCTGTCGTAGTGAACAGCTTCGCAGAACTTAAAAAAAGAGCGGATGAGGTAAATCTAATGACTAGAAAGACACATGAGATATCTTATACGAACATTATCATTCATAATTATAACGAAATAATTTTTAAACGTACCTATTAGATTCCTGGAAAAATCGTCGTATATAATCAAAAGTTTGTCTCGTATGGCGAAACTGTAGAATATAGAGGCTCGGGAGCCGTAAGAGCGGCAGAATTGGGAGCCGTAGCTGCTTTGATCAGATCAGTAACGCCATTTTCATTATACACCCCGCACACCGGTATGATGAGTTACGCAGAGAACGTTACTAAAATCCCAGCTGCTTGTATAACTGTCGAAGATGCGACTCTTCTGGGAAGAATGGCGGACCGAGGTAACAAACAAACGAGTAACAAACAAGAAATATTTTATGAGATCTTCGCTGGATATATAACTAACGAAATTATCTTCCTCTAGGTGAAACGATAGTGATAAATTTGAAAATGGGAGCGAAAAGCTATCCTGATACACAGTCGCGAAACGTTATAGCGGATATCGCCGGATCTAGTGCGCCCGAAAAGGCAGTCGTCGTTTCTGGACACATAGATAGTTGGGACGTTGGACAAGGCGCCTTGGATGACGGAGGTGGCATTTTCATATCCTGGAATGCATTAAAAGTGTTGAAACATCTCGATATTCGAGCACGAAGAACGATAAGGTAGCTCAAGATATATTTCGAAATATATTATTCATTTTTGGTACAAAAAATTAATTATTCTCTATAAGCATTTTGTTACGTAGCAAATTATTTACATGCACAGAATGATAATGTGGACCGCCGAAGAACTTGGTCTTATAGGAGCGGAGCAGTATATACGAAATCACGCAGCAGAGAACGGAAATATGCAATTCGTGATGGAATCGGATTTCGGCACTTTCGCGCCTATGGGCCTCGAGATCTCAGGAAACGAGATGGTCCAATGTATACTCCAGAGAATAATGCGGTTAGTTTCCTTAGATTACATTACTATATTTTTATATTTTATTTTATTCCGATTTTTCTGTATTTATTATTACAATATAAAAATTAATTTTTCTATTTTTGAAAAATTTTTAAATTTAAATAAAAAACATTTACTATACAAAATAAGGCATAAATTCTTTTATATCTCTAGATTGTTAACTCCGTTGGGTGACATGCAATTAAAGAGCCCATCTACTGCGCCTGATATATCATTCTGGATTAAAGCTGGAGTACCAGGTGGCGGTCTTTGGAATCGAAATGAAAAATATTTCTATTATCACCATACGAACGCAGATACCATGCTGGCAGAAAATCCGAAAGCTCTGGATATGAACACAGCCCTATTCGCAGCGGTATCATACGTTCTAGCAGATATTAGTCTTGATTTGCCTCAACATAATTTTTCTAGCGTTTCACATTAAAATCAATCAATTTGACATATATGATCAGCATTAATGTGACCCATATATAAAGCATTAAAACCATTCTATTCATAGAGTGTTTTTATTTCAAATATGCATGTATATACAATCACAGCATACTTATAAATGATTAGGCCTACTACAATGATTAGTCTAAACTCTTTAAAAGCATCGAAATGCATGATCAAACGAGATAAATTTTACAAATCACCTTCTATTTGATCTCATTGCTTGCTTAACGATGTTATTAAAAGATTTTTTCAAAGACTAACTTTTTTCAAAACTATTCAAAATATACTATATCACTGCTACTTCGCAAAAATACAGTAACAGAACATAGGTGTTCACAAAGTTTAATTATCGGGATATATATCACCTCGCATTTATGATTTGCAATAAAGCAAAATAAATTGTATTAGTATAAAAACATTTTTTATGCCAAATTATGATGAAACGCGTACGTTTTATCAGTCACAAAGGAGATTGAAGTAAATAAATTCATTAATATTATAATCTTCTACATATTAATCCCGATATTTAAACATTTTGAATTGCCAATTATCTTGAAATTGCTTTTCTCGTAGATTATTAAATTAGTCTCAATCAAGTATCAATTTTGCGATTTATATTAACGTATCTTCGTCTTGATTTGGAAAGACCATCAACAAAGAGTGCTGAGAAGTCGTTCTCTGGCTCGAAGTTAAAAGAGCGGTCTTTTCACCTCCGCTACCATTAATCGAGCAATCTGGCGAACTGCCATCGAAGGCTATGTAATTATTAGTAGTCGTGCTGCTCGTGGATGGCATGTCATTTAGATCCGGCGACGCCAAGGGCGGCGCCTGGCCCGTACGAGCATTGGTACCGTCCAGCGACACGATCTGCATGCTGTACGACTCACGATATCCAGAAGTGCTGGATGTGTCTTCATCCCAGGATACGTCTGACACCTGAGGATGCATGTGATGAAAGTAGTGACAATGGTGGTGCTGATGCGCCGTTCCATGGAATTGCTGTTGGTCCGCAGGCGTATTGAAGGCTTTGTCTCCGTCTGATTTGCGAACGGACAAACTTCGCCTGGAACGAATGGACGAGGAATTGGATGGTACGTTGGACGATACCGCTTCCACCGTCGACGACGTCGGCACTGTTGCATTTGGTTGACTCGTCGTTGGTTGTTCCGCGATGGTTGCCTCCTGCTGTTCCAACTTCATCTGCGTCGTCTGAAAGATAGTATTCTATGTCTGCAAGGTACATTCAGAGTTTAATATGCTATAGATAATTAGTCAAGTCAAAATTAACAATAAAAGTACAATGACAATAAGAATTATTGAGAAGCTATATGGAAAACTTGAGAAATTCTGTAATGATCGATGATTTGAGATTGGAAAAATAAATACGTAAATGTTTATCACCTCAATGTGACTCTTTCGACTTCTTCTTAAGCGGAAGGTCTTCTTGCTTTGGCCCATAGAACGTTGTAAGCGAGGCCTGTCGGTACGTAATTCTCCGGAACTGTCTTCGATCGGACTGCTTGGACTTAGCCGGCCCGTCACCGTCTCCCCTGGCAGGACAGTCGACGATCACACATGTCGCGTCTACCGGCTTATTCACGAATTCTACTCTAGGTTCCATCTACTCATGCTCCTCTTTCGAAGTGTATAATTCAAGATTTGTTTTTAAGTGCGCAGGAAATATTTTACACCCGCGTCCTGTGCTTGATGTAACATGGCACTATGTACATCTAGTATAAACGTAAATTCTTTCACGATTATAAATATACTCTACTTTTGAATCTTTATACATTTCTTAGACTCTCGGGAAAGAGTAGAAATTATATGGAAAATTATAGGGTGCATTTTTTTTGGAATCGAGTGACATTTAGATCGTTAATTCTGAAACAAAATATTTCGACTTTGATATTTAGTGAGTATATATTCATATTTGAAAGATGATTTGAAATGTTTCCATGCTCGTAAAAACACGGATGAATATTTTAAAGATGAGACATTAATTTAGAAATTATTACTGTACAGAGAAACGTCTTGTAAAGATTGACATGATGATGCAGAAATTTTACTATGTATAGAATGCGATATTATATGCAAAACGCATATTAATATTCTTCTAGATGTTACAGTATCTGTTATGTGCATGCAAGATTGTATTTGCAAATGAAATAGATAATTTTAATCGTTTCAGAAGTGACAGCATGAGAATATTATATGGAGCTAAAAATTAATTTACAAGATTATAGTGTTTGTGTTACATATGCACGTATTAAATATCGAAGAAACAAATATTTATGTCAGAAGAATTGTATAAGTAACTTCTTGTAAACTGACAGAATTAATTACATGTGAAAAAGAAGTAGAAACAAAGTGCTTCATATTATGTGTTAAAGTTTGAATGTTTCTATGTTATTAATAAATGAAATGTACTGCTGCACAACTAGCTTTAACTAGTCTTCTTTAACTAATTAGTTTCTTAAACTAATTAAAGCATATTGAAGCAAAATTAACTTATAAAGATTAATAAAAAGTTTACATTATAATTTTTGCTTCATGCAATAGCTGCTGTAACTAAATTTACGAAACGTCTAAACTACAAATTTATCTCTACATATGTAATTTAATCTCTAAATAATTTCATATTTCTAATAACAAATCGATGAATGATTGTTGCATAATATGCAAGATATATAAAATGAATAATCAATGCAACTAAAATAGATGTATAAAATATAAGAAATATTTTCTACAATCTTGCATTTTTCTTAATTTTTTTAAATGGTCAAAGCTATTTGTTTTGCAAGAACGCGGAAATGAGATTAGTGAAAAATAGATTAGAGTTGTGAGATATGTCGACATTACTACAAAAAGCAGGTGAATTCAATAAATTTAATAGAAATCCGTTCTGCAAAGTTGTAACTGAAAATCATATTTTCAAAGTCAAATTGTCGATTGAAGTTGATTTTTAATTCCTGAGAACGAAGACTGAGAAAAATTCAATCTAGAATAAACATCTCTGTAAATTTCTTCAATTCATCTATTTTTGCAGTAACATTTAGATACTGTACCATGTTGGAGGGAGAGGGAATCTTCCCAGGGGCATATTAATAAGTATATCGTGTATATATGTATAAGCTAAAGCGGGGATCGGGGATTTACCTGATGAGTTTCTAAACTCTACGGAAGAGACAAAGCGCAGTTTTGGCGCCTTTTGGTGAGGTAAGATAGAATGAAGCTTAACATGGTTACGTTCATCGCTAGTAGAAGATGATTGGAATCTATCTGAAACATGCCACATCGAACGTCTAATATGAGGGAAGGGGTAACAAAGTAAGACAGACCACGATATAGTAATCATCTTCGATGATTGAACGTTGTTCACGATCTTACATCGTGTCGATGTTGCACACTTTGAGCCTGAGTCTCGGGAACATCGATTAAATGTGATGCGGCAAAGTGTAATGCCTTAATGATTTTATCGATGAAAATGAAACTGCTAAATTTATAGTTTAAGACCTTATGGGTGATTCATGATACCTCGCACAAAATTTTATGTGTCTTGATGTATTTTAAAATTATCATATGATTCCCCGAAGTGACATTGTATTCATATGTTGATCTATCTATCAATAAAAATTCGTCGCAACATTGTAACGTGATGACTTCAATGAGACGAAATGTTATACGATATTGACATATGTATGCACGACGTAGTTACGTGAATTGCTGTAAACACCTGTACGATGTTGCTTCGATTAGAAAAGATGTATTAAATTTAATATTAATACATTATAAAAAGATTGTTAGAGCAAGCAATAATAGAACGAGAAATTTCAACATGAAAGACTTTCGTGACATTTAATTGTAAATAATTAGTTGAATGTATCCTTCGGGCTGAAGAGACTGCTGGAATCGAGTGTATTGATATGGAATTGTCGATATCGATACATGTTGTCGTCGTGCTAACTGCGAAAACAATTAATGACAGTTAGTTTCGTGCTGTCGAGTAAAGGAAGAAAGCGATAGAACATCGAAGCAACTACGTAGTAGAGAGTGACTACGCAACGATCAGTAGGGTACCAACTGTTGGACATTACCATTGTCTAAATACTGCTATGTAATAAATTCCTTATGAGTTGGCGTATAAAACGTGATAAAGGAAACGATAATAGATATCAATGTTCTAAAAGAAAATACCGCAAAATGAGATTGTGCACTCTACAATTTTTTAAGAGCGATAGTATCGTACAATAATAACTCCATAGAATTTTTCTTGATTTTATGCCATATTTTTGTTACTTCGTAATGGATGAATCTGTTTAAATTGCTATTTAATCAATCTCGTTTCACGGTAAAAAAAGTAGATTTAGGGAGGCAATAAGAAGTAGGCGAAGACCGAGGTAGGCGACGCAAGAAACAGGATCGAGCGATCGAGGTATGATCAAAATTACAAAAAAGTGATAAGCGTGAGAGGGGCACACACCAGCAGGATATATATCATAGATATCGTGTTAGAATTGATTGATTTGTAGAATCGATCCGCTTACCTCCGTTCCCTAGCTAGCAATGGAAGCAACGTAATGATCAATGTGTCAATAATACGACCAGGAAGAGAGAGGAGAGAGAGAGAGAGAGAGAAAGAGAGAGAGAAAGAGAGAAAGGGGCGAACGACTTATGCCTTAAAACGACGCCTTAAATGATATGCGATTAATTGAGGGATCTTTTCCCGATGGTGGGGACAGCATAGCTAACGTCCGAGACGAGAATTCTCTCGTTCCTAAACGGAGGGAGAACGACTAAATTCTTCAAGTTGCAAGCCTCGTTGTAAAGAGGAAAATGAAGTGAAGAGAATTGCGTCATTGTGCAAGAAAACCGCGCGAGAAACCACGAAAACGTGAAGGAAGAGAGTCATCGTTGCTGAGAAATAGTCAAAGAGAAAGAGACAGGCTTGTTGGCAGTGGTCTATAGACAATGGCTCGATCCAACTGTGGTAGCGGTCAGCGATTTCTTTTTCGTACTGCGCGTACGACAATAATGAAACGTATGCGAGAGGCTTGCAGTCGCATCGATCGTAATCGACGGTTCGGGACCTTCTTTATAGGGTTCGAAAATGATGGAATACCTGTCGTCGTCGGCGGCTGCTCGGCTTCCCCGGCGTTTGTCTCGCTTGTTTCACGCAGAGTGGCAGATCCAGCGCTGGTGCTCGATACAGATCCTGCAATTATTAAGTTATTATTATTAAGATATAAGGTATTAAGATATTACTACCGATATTACTACAGTATAAATTATACTTGTTAACATATGTGCAATTTTTTAAATCTAATCTTATTGTATATGTCGATTATTATAATAATTAATTATTCTAATAAACTAGTCTTTATAATAAAAACAGCAGAGGAATCAATAATGTAGTACCACCAATGCGAGTGCCGTTCGGCGGTGCTGTTACTTGAGTGGGATGCATTTTAATAGTGCTACTCGTGTTGGATTGAGTCGAATGGGATTGCGATTGAACTGTGGAATGAGACACTGGTGTCTCAGCGGGCGTACGATTCATGTGAGCTCTCGATCCCAGATCGCCGGTTAGAAGATCCATCAACAGAGACGGCCTCTGAGTACGCGCCGGTTGACCTTCGGTCACCGAATGCATATCCACCACGCTTCTCTTAGGTTCCGGCTGCATCTCATCTGCGTATTAAAATTATAATTTTGATGGAAAGATTTTTAATTAATTTAACTTCTAAGGATAAATATTTTAATATTTTAATTAACATTAAAATGCGCTTTCAAGTTTGCCGTAAAATAATTGGAATAAGTACGATAAAGATAAATAATATGAAAATCACAGAAAATTTTTTATTTTTCAATGTTGTTAAAATACTAACCGCATCTTCGAGTCTCAATTTCCTGTTTTAGATTCTTTAACTCGTGAATGAGATCCATCAATAGCGCGCCCCGCGATTTTGGCACGGTTGTACTGTTTCCATTGATCTTCTCGCGTATGATGGTGTGCATATTTCGTTCGTGCTCAGATATCGGCGCTTGTCCGATCTTATAAACAATAAACGGAAGCATTTGAATGTACAAAGCTGTGCGGTGCGTCACAATGAATTCTATGAAATTCCAGAGATAGGTGGAAGCTTCGTTGCGCTTGTTCAAAAGACGCATCGCGCGTAAAATTACCCGCCACTCCGTTCTCAGCTCAGTTTCAAAACATATCGTCATTATTTTAAGCGCTGGAATAAAACATTCGGATATAAGAATATATCTTTCATGAGAGAAACAAATATCGTTTACATAACAATAATTTTATAGAAATAACATAGAAATAATTTATTTTCTAACTCTTCTAAAATTTGCTTTCTTCACATAAATCTTACCTAGGAATGCGACCTGGTATAATGTTAACGATGTCTTCGTTAAAGCCTTTGGATCTCTCGCGGTGAACGTTATACTACCAGTCCTTGTGTCCGTCGGTGGTCTTTGCATCGTCAATGGTATCGGTTTTGCACCCGGTGGCCAAAGCGCGTTCAATACAGTCGTTAGAGCAAAAGAGATGTCCGATTGTTTCAGTTTCGGTACATCTGAAAATATCAGTTTAAGATAACATTCATTCGTAATGTCGTTCTCTCAAATATTGCAACACATTTTTATTCTTACCTTTTCTCCCAGTTCCAACGCGCAGAAACAATGGAATCAACAAGTTCAATAGAGCATTTTCCGTGCGCGTTTGAGTAGCAAACATATTTTGACCACCGAAAACATTTTCCAAGGAATATCCCTCGCCGAAGGATATCACATGGAGAGCAATCAGACGTAACACCGATGAGCAAAAATGCGGAGGCGGAGGCGGAAGTGGTGCGGGTAGTTTGCTCATTAAAGCAGCTGTGGAAGCCGAAGTTAAATCTTCAGAGAGATTGTCTCCGACGATTAAAGCCTAAAAAAGATTAACAATAATTAACATTGGAATCCGATAAAATTAAAGAAGATCTGAGAGAAAGAGAGAATAACAAAAGAAATGATTCTAATACCTGACAAGTAGACAACAACGTCTTTAAATATTGAAAGTGCGCGATGTATGGCCACTTCGCAAGAGTTTCGTAAACCCCTCTCAAAAGATGACTGGCAGCGACCCAATCGGTATTCCTTCTGATCGATGGTTTCTTGTGTATCTTATTGAAAGTTTTATCCAATCTCCTAAGAATCAACGTTAACGCTGGTCTCATTTCGTCAGCCGCCCATTCGGTTGAAGGAAGAATATCGTTCATGTACCGTTTGAGACCACGGCAAGCCATAGTGATTGGATCGTATGGAGAAATCTTCAGGAGACTATGAGCGATATCAGCCAAACGCTAAATAATAAAAATTATTTTTAGTTTAAAACCTTTAGTTTGAATGTTTTCTAGTAACAAAAATAATCATATTAAGAATAAAAATATGAAAAATACAAAACAATTTAAAGATAAATATAAGATAAGAGTATAAAGATAAACAATAATAAGATACTGCTAATACTTCATCATTTATTAAATTCATTGTCTACAGATGAAAGAAATGGCAAGTATACATTATGACGATTAATAAAAAAATCATTAACTTACCACATGGCATTTTGAATCCAGCAATTCGATTGTTTTTCCATCCTGAGACTTTCTGTTGAGCTCTACCAAACGAGTGGAGCAACGAGCTACAAAATCTCCGACCATATTTAATAAAGTATCGCGCGGTCTCCTAAATTCATTCTTATGGAAATCCTCGTCTCGATCGTAAAAATGTTTAGCTTTCGAGTGTTCCAGATACTTTGTATGAGTGTCATCTTCGAAATCGAAACCCGGTGAATACGGACCTTTGCCGTAATTTTTTTGACTAGAACTTTTATGTTCAGGACTTGATATTTGCGGACCGTTATAATATCTGCAAAAATTAACGAGATATTAATTTTATTTAACAGTTTAGGAAAGAAGAAAAGAAGAAAAAAATTATAAGACAAGCAAACCGTAATAAATTTAATTCATACTTTGTCAGTGCTTCGGAATTATTGACTAATGTCCTAACTGCAATCGCTAATTGATTTATTATCTCCTTTTCTGTTTTGCCTTCCTTATTGTACGTGGGTAGTTGGATTTGCTGAACGTAGCACGGTAGTATCGCTTCTAATATTGTCTACAAAAATGAAATTTATATCGCATACTTAATAAAATAACAATTATCGATAAACATAAATTAGCAACATTATATCTTATACAACAGGATATCTTACCAGCATCTGTTGTCCTCTGATCGAGTCAGGTGCGTAAGCTATTACCATCACACAGAGAGATATACAGTCGAGTACGTCGACCATTTCGTTTTCATCATGATAACAAAAGTCTATCGCTTTCAAAGGCTTCTCTTCTTTGACTAATTCTCCTATATTGAGTGGATCCGGCGACGGCGTTTCCAAACTCAGTAATAAATTAAACAAGCACGTAGCTGGAACCTTAAAATTACAATCAACATTATTTTTCAGAAATATTTAAAAATATATTTTTTATTTATTAAAAAAAACGAACCTTATGAGCCTCGCCGTGGACACTTATCATATCTGTATCCAATATGGTAGAAACACTGCCAAACATCTGTAGAATGAAAGGTTTACGATTCATGAGATAAAATTGTTTGACAGCATATTCAACGGTGGTCGTTACGAGTTTATTCGTTTGATGCGTTGAGTATAGTTGCAGTAAAGTCGGCATGATCAACAAATAACCATTTGTCGAGAAGATATTTTTAAAATTATGCGCAGCGTTTATGTAAGTCGCCACGACGTAGCGTAGAATGCAGGAATCCTCGCTGTGAAGGATCACGGCGCCATTCAGGACGTTCAAAAAGAGATGTATATCACCGGAATACGCGAAATTGCCGGCCATGGCCTCAAACATACGCGCGATCAGTCTTACCCACATAAATTTATGCATCACATCCAGCCCAAGAAGCTCCTAAAGAAGAGAATTTCAAATTTATTTTCAAATTTATCAATTATTAAATTTATTAAAATACAGTATTATCAAATTTATTAAAATACAGAATTATCAAATTTATTAAAATACAGTATATATTATTTTAAACAATTTAATAGAAATCGCGAAGGTTTAAGTGTGAATAGAAGGCTTAAATACATACTCTCCCAATTTCACCACCTTTGTAGAGATCCAAGTCTGCTTCCAGCGCTTTTCGCGGGAACGACGGTAGCTTCATGAGCTCTTCGTGAAGAAACACAACCCTTTGCACTACCATATCGACATTCTTCAGGATCGCCCAAGTCAATAACACTTTTCCTATTTCTACGAATTTGTGCATCAATTCCTGCCGTTGCAACGCATTGAACGCATCCTCCGGCTTCATGTGAACGAGTTCGATTTGCGGGAATTGAGATCTCTTAAAGAAATAATAGTCTCTAACGTACGATGACGGATTGTGTATTTGATCTGCAAGTTAACGAAAAATTTTAATAACATCAACAGAGTGAAATATTATCGCTAAATTTATTATTTTAATGAGGAACTCACGCGTCTTATAATCCACGAGGAAATACTCGTGATGCTTTGATTCCTCGATACCGAAAAAGTCCAAGGACTCTCGAAGTATCTGACAGAATTGCGTGTCCTCTTGAACCGGGAACTGCGAAGGAATTTCCCCGGCATCAGGATCCTGTGGGCCGTGAACGATGATCTTTTTCGCCGATGGAACATTCGCCGTAAGTAGGATTGACGCATCGCATTGTTCCTTCCGTAAAATTTGTTTTAGATCTTTAAACATAATGCCGTGTACACTGTGAACCACCTGAAAGATATCAGAAAATCGTTATCAATTTTATATTAATGATTAAAGTAAAAAGCATGGTCGAAAGAAGACATATATTTTACCATCCATAAGATCGACAATGCGGTTCCAATTAATTTTTGACCCTCCTCGTGCGGAGTGCGCACGTAAAACATAACATATCCAATAATATAATTGTACAGAGCGAACGCAGCCTGCTGCGGCAATTTCGGCACGAATCTGATAAGATGTCTCAAAATCTTAAACATTAACTCTTGCTTCTCTCTTGTGAGACGTTCCAGCACATATCGGAGAAACAGAGCGCTATCTTCTACCAAACAACTCCAGATTACCTGTGATATAAAATAACATTAACATTATTGAATAACGAAATGCGTAAAATTACAGCCTATAAATTTACTTTCATACCTGATATGCCACTTCATACACCGCGTTTCCATCGTCGGACACTGCTGGATCGTCCAGGAGATTAATAATTTGAATGATCGCTGAACACAGTGATGAAGGAAATAACGAGAGAGCCGACTGGCCGTGATGCGATTGAGTATTTCTCGGAACAGTCTCAGCTGCATCTTCGTCTCCTACATTACCTTAATTAAAAAAGGAGAGAAATTTGCAAGAAATGGATGCAAAAAATGGATTGTATAAATACCTTCATCGTGATCATCTCCCGCTGGGCTCGGCTCGTAAGCGGCCTGTACAGTAATCGGTATCGTTGTAATTAGAAAATTTTCTCTTTCTTCCCGCTTTTTGTCATCCTGTGCCTGAAGTGCCTTCGTGATTAATTCGGTCTGCTGCTTCTTCCGCGTTTTCGTCGCGGTTACTAAAGATCTCTAAGCAAATACCGCAAATAATCTATTAATTTGTGAAAATGTAAAATACTCTATTTAATAATTTCTTTTATGATAATAGAAGAATATTCTATATTATGCAATAAAATATATGTTTATTAGTTCGTATCGGCCTGAATATTCTTGTTTGTTTATTTCATATTCACTCACATGATGCTCCTGATTGATAGTGACCTCCTCCACTTTGGTTTTGACCTGGGGCATCCAGGGTGGATCAACCACCGGTAAAGATTCTATTCCGATCTTCGGGGATGGCAAGGTGAATTCTATTCCTGGCGGAGGTACTTTGAAAGTCAAATGAGCCGCCTCCTCCATCCGCGGCCACACTTGGTAACGTAATTTCCACAAAACTTGAAATCGCAAAATGGCGTTGATACGCACACTAGTGTTATTGTGTTGAAGACCCTTGTGCATCAGATCGCTAGCCTGGTTCGGTGCTCGTACCGCTGATACTATAAAAAGTGCCGCTGCTGAAGCGGCGACTTCTTGATTGGATTCTAATAAGAGCTCCCACGCGACAGGTAGCACTTCCACAAATAAATCTTCCGTCATGACAACCGCCCCCTTGATTAAAGTGGCCAAAGGTGCATGAAAAGCATCCTTTACTTGAGTCTTTATATATTTCAAGACTGGCGATGGCTCTTTATCTTTATCCTCTTTGATATCACACTTCGTTGTGACCCTTCTTAAGGATTCCTTGCCTCTTTCAGAATCCTGATCTACGAGATCTTTCGAGGAATCTCTTTGAGTTAATCGACCAGATTGTGAACCATCCAGATTTTTTTCTATCCTGTAGAAATAAATCCATTAAATTAGCATTAGATGTAACTTAAAAAAAGATTATTTATAAATTTTTAGTTACGGATTTTTACAATCATGTACGCTTATATCGACAAAAGTATGTATATCTAATAAATTATTAATGTTCTGTTAATTTTACACGCAATATTTCATTCATAATTATTAAGAAAAATACGTATTCAATTAATAAATAATATAAGAACATAATGTCTAAAAATCTGTATTACTTGTATTTGCGTCCCACGCTGTCTTTCCTTCGAATGGGCGACACCTGCGTACTAGTTTGGTCTGACACTTTGCGACTACGTTTCTCCTTTTTGTCATCCTTCTTATCAGAGTCAATGTCCAATAAACCCGTACCGTTCAGTATACCAAATTCTTCTCCATATATCTTCCTCACCGATTTGATCAATCTGCTGCTAGAGCGCATTTGTCGTCGATGGCAGAAGGGATGGCAAAAGTTCTGATGGGAGCAATAAAAGTTAAAGGAATTGGCGAATTGCACGAGAACCTTCATCCACGGGAAATTCTTGTTGGTCTCGTCGGTTTCGTTGCTGTCGCTCGGACTCTCCGGTGGCTGATCGTCGCTGAGGATGCCTGGCGATTCGTCGCCACTGACATCACCGCCGCCGGCACCAGGTTCGGATGTGTCGCTTCTGTCAGAGAGCGAGCTCACTTTTCTCTTGGATTGAATCGAATCTGCACGTTTTACTGTATCTATAGATGGAACGTAGTAATATTAATGCATTATTAATATTAACAAAATTAATCCTGCAATGATATTAAGAATAATTTAGATAAAATTAATATATATCGTTTTTTTATGTAGAGAATTATTAATATTTACATTATTCTCGAATTGTTTTTTGATTTTACTTACACGCCTCGCACTCCGTGTCCTTGCCCTCTTTGGTATTGCGACGTAGTTTAAGGCTTCTCTTTTTAAACGAGCCAGTTGCCGCTCCGGCAGTACTGCGACGAAGGAGGAACGGTCTGGTACTCTGAGGTGCCTGCACCCTCTTCGCTTTCTCCTTTTCGACATTTTGGGCTTCTTCACCTTGAATCGTAACATTCGATTTGCTGCTTCCCTCAGACTCATTATCAGGTTCGTAGAGGACAAAACTGATTTTGCGCTCCGCTAGGGAATAAATTTATATATTTGCCGGTCAAATACTTCGTCGCCCCTCCTCGAAAAACAAGATGATTTTAGAATAACGCGCTCATTAATTACATATTATTCTAAACTAACCGACAACTTCACGATCGCCGGCTATAGACTGAAGACTCTGCGCGGATGCCTGGGAGTGGCCCATGGACGATAAAGCCACGCTCCATCGTCGATTTGCTTCTCGACTGTACATCCTTTCCCAAGGCGGGGGACGTTCCTTCGTCAACAGTTTGCTCGACTTCGGTAGAGTTTGGTAAGTCTCTCTCAGAAATGCCGTCACTTCCAGCAGCAGGACGCAAGCGACGTGACGTAATGCAAAGGGACATTGGGACCCATAATTATTTATACTAGCTGAAAGTTATCACGTTTTAATTACATTCTATCTGACTGTTAAATTGATTTTCTGACTATCTTAAGCACAGGATAATACCATCATCAAGAAAATCTTCCTCCTCGTCTTCCAGAATCAATTCTCTCTGCTTGCTCTCATCGGATACTATGCTGGTTACCTGCTCCATATTTTGCTTGTCCTCATTCATAAACTCTTCCAAGCGTGCTCCTATAGCCTGTTTTGATTACAAGCTCGTGTTTTATTTTGTCAAAAAATTCTTTCAATTTAGAGAAAATGTCAATTAGAATTAAGTACCTCTGCCCATTGATAAAATAATTTTCCCGCGGTTCGTTGCAGAATATGAACGCGTCTAAGTGCAGTCGAGGCGTTCCGATTGTTTATCGGCACAGACGGTCGAAACATGGGAAAATTGTGTTTCATCCACGTAGGCCAGTGGCCTTTGTTGCACTGGTGTACTAAATGCGCGCATTCTAGTATCAGGCAAGCGCGAGATACTATCGGCGCGTATGGCTATAATCGCAATCAAATGTTTAGTCTTTATTGTGCTTCACAAAAGTATGAAATATGAAAATACAAGATAATTACAAGGTCCAGAAGCGACGCCATCAGATGGGGATCAGGAACAGAGCCTGGCTGACAGGTTTCCAGAAGAAAAGAGAATCGTAACATTCCTTCATATACTGCGAAGCGAGGTACCAATCGTCTCTCCTTCAGGACAACGAATTCGGATTCTCTGCAAACCTCGCCGAGCTCCATGGAATTCTTTCGACTGAAATCTAATCGGAAACAGATGCATACCTCGACGGTGATTAAATATTCATAGTTTTGGCAAAGAAATAATTTACCATGGTATATGTATACAAAAAAAATTAATTTATATAAAATTGAAGGATAGATCCGTTCTTACAATTTCCAGGCGTCTCTTCCATGCTTTCTTTCTTTTTGCTCTTTCCAAAGCCGATTTTATTCAACTGATCTTCCATCCGGCGTTTCGCCTTTTGCAGAGTTATTCCAACCCTAAGAAATAATCGCATCTCTCAATATACATATAATCTGTTTTTTATTTCTCGAAATAACAGAATAATTTATGTAGACGTTCAATAATGAGTTAATGTTCTAGATAGGAACGCATGCAGAAAAATTTTAGCATCATTTTAATTTAAAAATATAATATATAATATATTGTGCAATAAGTTTAAATCTAACTTTTAAAATCATTAATTCTAAATTTAATTATTGTAACGTATAGCAATCTTTAAAAAATTGATGCCTAAAATAAATTCTTATATAATTATAATATTAGTGCGAATCATCTTAGCACAATTATAACTAAATACGTACATTTAAGAAATTAATTTTGTATTTATTGTAAAAATCGTTACAGCGGTTATAAGATTGTACAATTATTATTCAAATAATAGTAAGATTTTCGAGAAGAAGAAGAATTATTCAAGTAAAAAAAGTAAATTTTTTAATTTTTAAGTGATTTTGCTTCATAATTTTCTCAATATTTATAATTTATAATTATAAAATTCTCTTTCAGCAAAAGATATGCATTTTGCAGGATCATCTTATGACAATTATTGCGAAAATTATTGCTGTGAACGGAAAGAAATAGTAATTGTGCATTTATTACAAAAGTTTCCTATCTGATGTTTTAAATAGACGACTTACCCGCGACCGGTTCGCGACGCGCTGCGATGGTGGCCGTAATGGAAGCTGGGCTGCCTAACAAAGCTGCCGTCTGTGGGCGACTCGCTACTTTCATGGCTATCGGTAGAATCGGTTCGACTGTACTCCTTCCGGAACCAATTAACTAAAACCGATGGAAATGATTCGATACAATGGCTCACAGTGCATTGCAAATGATACGCGCAATTCCTGCCGCTCACCGATACCGCCAATTTGAAATCGCGTCGACTTCCGCGGCCCCAGGGAAGGCTCGCCGATACCTAAGTTACGTTCGCTCTGCCTGGGTGTCAATACGTGATGTTTCTTGCGCAGATTACCCAACGGGCTTTGACTGATCTTGATGTTCTCCTCGCTCAATTCCGTCTCGAGGAGACTCTGCAAGTTCGATCCCGCCTACCCAGTTAATCCTTTTAATATTACACAGAATGACAGACAGCAGCGTGATTATTGTGCGATCATTATTATTGTTATATTTACAGCGCATGTGGACGACGTGCTCCTTTTCTTGAAGAGGAACTTTCGCGTGCCTCTATCGTCAACGGTGTAACACGTGTCTCCTCCGATATCCGCGTGTTCCTCTAAATCTGATTGATGGATGTGTCTGTGAAGTTAATAAATATGTAAAAAGACCACATGAGAGTTTTTTTCGTTAAAACGTTTATTCGCTTCTCAGCAAGCTATAGGAAAAAATATCTTTTTTAATCAAATCACTTAGCTATTATTAAAAACGGTTTTGTTTTATATTTATTCACAAACCTTATGACACGTGTTGTCTGCATGTTGCTGTTACATCGTTTATTCGGTCGATCCGCGGAGTCCAGAATTCCACTTAGAGCGACCCGTCGGAAAATACCACCATGCGCCTCCTTGACGTACGTCATCAACTGTCGCACGTCGCAGTAGAGGCTGATGTTTTCCTGCGCCTTCAATTGCTTAACGGAACCGATGAGACGCGAAACCAAGACCTTGAAAACGCAGGACATGATCTGTCCTTCGATACCGCGCGCCCCGTAACCGCCAGCATTGTACGACGTCGCGACGCCGCTCGCCGTGGCGATGACGTTCCCACCGCTTCCGCTCGAAGTGCCGACTCCGCTTCCGCCGGCCATGCCGGCACCGAAGTTCGTCGCGTACCCACTTTGGGAGGCCACGTCGGGCGATTTTCCCGACATTCTTTTCTGATCTAGGATGAAAATAAAGCGAGAGAATAAGTCTTCTGTTTTAATATAATATTAAAAATTTGTTTTACTTTGTATACATTGAAAAAAAAATTCTAGTTAAAAACGGACGAAGATCAGAAAATCTTGTAGAATTGATCAAATATTTTGGTTATTATGATAAAAATTCCGGTTATTATAATAGAACTCAATACTTTATTACTTATAATAACCAGAATGTTTGATCAATCCTACAAGATTTTTTTGATTTGTTCGTTTTTAATCAGAATTTTTTTTCAGTACAGAACGGAATTATTTCTACGTCAAGTACAGCGGATTCAATTCACATTTAATTTACTTACTAAGCGGCGATAACAATGAACTCGGATCGACGCAGTATCCGACATAGGCGTGAAAGAAGTCCAAGATTTCCGTTAACGGTTGCTCTCGCATCATCGTTCGTAAGAATCGCGAGAATTGACGAGAACTCGCGCGATGCAGTTTTGTCAGGATAGTTTGACCCTGGGAACGACAGATATCGGCCTGAGGCCCGCGCACCCCGTCCAAGCAGCTATGTGGGCAGCCTAGATGCCTCAACACTCTGATCACGCAATTCATGAGGAGATTGTGAGCGGTCGGCTTGTCCTTGCCACTCGAATCGTATTTATGTTCCTGATGTAATTCCGTTGGCGAATCCTGTTTCTTTCCTGTTTCCGATTTATTGTCGATCCCCGTACCAGATCCTACACGAGAAATAATCAATTGATTTTGAAATGAATGTAATTACATAAAAAGTCTTTTTTCCCTTTGTTGTTGAAAGAACACACAAAAAAAAAAAGAAATTATTTGTAGATACAAAGGTGCTGCTCAAAACACAGCTATTGCATTTTTAATAATATAATTATCTAATTATAATTTCATTACCTGCATTACTGCCAGCAGCTTCCTCTCGGAGGCAATGCTTCATCACCCCCATGTCCATCAAGAGTTCCATCAAGTTCAGCATAATCTCGCAGACTCGCGGCGTGCAAGCGGTATTATCTCGCAAGGCAATAAAGTGTATCGCCTACATGACAAAGTGCGTGTGTATTTAAAAAACTGAAAAAATACAACCATATTTTACAAACCATATTTTACCTTCAAGACGACTTGAAGATCGATATCGCCTTCTTTGGTGATATAACACGCGGAGCCCGGAGCTTCGGGCACTTCGTCGCTCATGTAAGTGATGTTGGAGTCTGTTTGGGACCTCGTGAGACTGGGTTTTCTCTCGGAACACAGACGACTGCCTTGGACGCTGATGAGATCTAATTGACTGTCAATGGATCCCTGAAGAGAAAATAACCAGGCGCTCAAAAAATATAAAAACAGTATTTATTATAATAATAATATAATAATACGCATAATAATTAGCAACAATCATGTTATTAATTAAATTGACGCGAAAGAGAATAAAAAAGAAATAAATTTAAAAACACTATTCTAACTTCGTGCGATCGCAGAAAATCGTAGGTAGGTTTCTTTACCTGACGCTTCATGTAATCAGGGGATGGAGTTGGCGTGTGTTCCGTGACGGTGATAATAGGGTTCGGTGCGGTATAGGATTGACTATAAAACCGACTTTGTTTTCTCTCAATGCGAGTATCGCCGACGTACCTACAAAACAACGTAGGTCAGAAATCCAATTTGACAGTGTCATGTCGAATATCCTCATGCTATTTGCCAACGTGAGCCTTAATCAAGCACTACGATCTCGTCTCTATGATCTCGATCTATGATCGTGCGTCTGTGATTCTGTTGACACATGCACGATGATCTTTTTGTATCAACGTTGCCCATATGGTGATGATTACAAGTCTTACAGATAGATCATTGTATAATTAGAACAAAAAATATATTTTTAAAAGTTCAAATAGATGAAATAAGAAAAAAACTTAAATTTTAGCCATAGAAAATAAAACATGAAAATCTGTACTAGTATAAGTGTTAAAGTTGATGAAACTTTTATAAAAAGTGGATTAATATCAATAAATATTTTTTCTTTTTTGTAAATATACTTGAAAAAATCTTAAGTTACTAAACTATCATGTACTTGGAATGTTATCAATTCATTTGAATAAATTGGAAGAGTCAAAATGAGATTCTTATTTATTTATTAAGAAACAAAAAATATATTTAACCTCGTTACAACAATTTTAAATTAAAAGATTAAAGGGCAACGTTATTCAACTTTTGATCTCATTATACAACATGCAAATATGTAAATATGAGGATGTTTCTACAATGTATTAATCTTCTTATTTATATATCTATTATAGGACTATGCTGGAATATATAAATATAAGCAATAGATTAAAAGCAAAGAGGAAGTTTGGTAATTCATTTAGAACGTTTGGTAAGAACTTTGATAATTCATTTTAATTAGTGCACGATATAATTTTTATGTAGTGTAGTATACATTAGATATATGTATATTTAAATGTTATAAAAGAATATAATTAAAATAGAGGTGTCATAAATAAAAAGTTATTAATTTCATTAATATCATTAATTTCAGAAATTAAAAATTATCTCACATGTATATAATAAAAAAAATAAAAGTAATAAGAATAAAAAAGGGAACGGGAAATATTTAAGAGAAATATTTTGTGAAGTATAAATTATTATTAAAATTATAACATAACAAAAACAATTGTTTGTAAAATTATTGTAGACAAGGTTTGTCAATATACGGAACGGGTGATGTGCCTCATGTGCCTTCATGGGTTCTTGCCGATGTGCCGATACGACTGAATTTCGGTGTGTTATTAAGGAGTGAAAGTGCGCCCTACCGAAAGCAGGAAGCTCGTAAAAGAAGCGTGTGAACCGAGCTGCAGAACGGAACTTCCTCCGAATGACGTTGATGACTTACCCTACCGCGGTCAGCTCGTTAATCAAGCAGCTGAGCACGAGTTCGGGGTGAAAGGACGAACGAGAGAGAGAAAAGAGACACACACAGAGAAAGACCATTACGCATAAATATTACGATAGGCTTATCGATATTTAAGCACTGGATTAATTGTCGGAAAACATGAGCTACATTCTTAGACCATATATCAGGCCAATTACATCTAATCTCAATACGTAGCATAAATTGCTTCAATTAAAACACATCGATACTATTTTAACAAAAAAAATACAGGATTGTATTTAATCCTAAAAAAATACACTATAAATCGGGGGAAATTCTAAATAAATCTAAATCATTGTCCGCCCGATTTATGGTCGAAAACATTGTTCGAGATAGTCAATGTTGGATCAAAATTTTTATAAAATTTTGTATTTAATTTTCATAGTAAATATAATTGCGATTAAGTTATATTAAAATTTAAAATTTGTTTATTGTGATATTCGATTATAAAAATAGTATGAAAAATATTTTACATACGTAATAAGTATTTATGTGTATATCATCCAACATTGATTCTCTTTTATATCCGTAAAGAAATTTTGTTCTAAACGTTTGTCTCTTATTACATACAGCCTAAGCACAATTACATCCCTTTTTGCTATTATTATTATTATACGATTCAGATATCAATATAATTAACTTCTTAAATTAGCCTACAAAAATATATTTGCGCGTAAATACATGTTATATAGTTGTCTTTTAAGTTTACTGAGCATCCAAAACGCACAAAATTATACAAAACTGTTATTTGCAGTAAATTAAAAAAGTAATATGAAAATTACGTAAGTTATAATACGCATATTTGTATAGAAACGAAAAAGATAGATAATAAAGAGAGAAAAATAATATACTGTCAAAATTCTCTATTATTTTCTTTCTGCGATAAAGCTAACAGTGCCTACCTTAAACTCGGCATACTCTTCCCTTTGATTAGATTTGTAGGATGCTTTATGTAATCGATGTCCTTGGCTTCAAAAAACTTTGGACTGGCTGAGGTTGGTCTCGAGGATGATATCAAATGATCATCTCCGGTATCAAGACTTGTACGACGTTCCTAGGAGTTGATGTTACAAATAAATAATTAATACGTACATAGGTATATTAATAATAGATCTTTTAATTTCTAGATACAAATAAAGAATACTTTATACAAGTTTATACAAATTTATATAACAATAGAATACTTTATATTTCTATTAATAATATTATTATTAAATTATTATTAATATCAAGAGACTAAAACAGTCATTTACCTGTTCGAATAACATCTTTGGTTCTTCCTGGCCAATCTTCTCAAGTGCCTTCTCCGATTTTGAGAGAAGTTTTGTTTCCACAAAAGCCTTGAGATCGGCCATCTTCATGCGCTTTTTCGTTTTCTCGCTGGCGCGTCTGGTATGACTCGTTTCGCTTTCTTGGGCTTCGCATATTATAATTCTAAAAATGTGACCAAGTCTACACAAAGGAAGAAAAAGGATCCATCTTGAGATGGCAAAAATCATCACGATCACGTACTCGTTATCAAAGAAGTGTCGGGAACCTCTATGAAATCCTTTAGTACGTCCTTCTTCTTACTCTCGGGACTCTGATAAATCGAGACTTCGATTTTCGGTATAGGCAAGGAATTGCTCCGGCGTCGCGGCATTTGTTGCACTGAGGTTTCTTCATTAATTCTTCGTAGCCTACGATACATTTCAAGAACTATATATTTGTCAAAATAACTGCTACAGCATTTTTTCCGATGTTTATTTTTAAATATTGAAATTATTTTAATATAACAACGGATCTAAAAGATCCAAATGTAGAAGAATTATTTTACAATCTTTATCTATATCTTTAAACTCAAAATCTTTATTATATTAGCATTTATATCAAAGAAATCCATGTATCAAAATTATTAGAATATCACGCATTTATAAAATAATATTGATTTCAAGTCATACGTGATAACTAACCGGTAGTAGAAAAATTGAAGAGCCCAATGAACACCTTCCTCCTGCCATTGAGATACGAACAGACATCTCAAAGTAGCCACGTCTAGAAAGGTTGCCGCGCGAACGTCCGAATCGATGATGGTAGAACTAGCGGTGTGTTCAGCAGTTGCATCAGCAGATTGACGTTGTACTGAGATACTTCCACGTGTTTTCGAAGTCTCCTGCGCTTCCTTCTCCGTCTTAGAAATTTTGTCTTCTTTCTCCTTGTCCATACCTCTAATCAGGAAATTATGTAGATGCAAAAGTTTCTTATTCTTAATAACGTATATTTAGTTTGACGATTAAATAAAAGTTATATAGTTGTGAAGCTTAACTGACCCGGTTTTCGTAGTTTTTCCGTGATACTGTTTACATGTGTCCAATCCAGAAATTGCCGTGACTTGTTCTATCGTAAACTGTTCTATTGTAGATCTCGAGGAGCTGGTTGTCCTACCCATCGCAACGTGAAAGATGCTGGCCTCACCCTGCGGTAGCCACAAAAATATTATTTGTTCTGCGCTCAGCCTCGAGACATTACCTCGTGTAACTCACTGCGAATATGGTGGAAACTTCTTTTACCCCATCGAGCATTCTCTCTGATTCACTTAAAGATGGTAATCTGAATATTACCTAGCGCAATGAAAAATATATCATTTGTCGAATAATTCGAGATTGATAATGTTTATAAGTCATAAATTTACCACGTGTTCATCCTCTGCGCCAGAGCTTTCCTCGGGGATCGTTTCCGGGAAAACCGTGTCTTTTGGCGACGACAGCCAAGTACTCTGCTGCTGTTATTATTTTTTAAAAATTACTTTCTATATACTAAAAAAATTTTGATAACGCTTATCTTGTTAGATGTAAACTTACATCTTCTTCAATTACTTTTGAAGGTGGTGGAGCACTTTGTTCCGAAGTCGATTGACTAGGTGGACTTTCAACATCTAAACAATGTTTAATGAAAAAAGATATAATTATAGAAACATGTTTTATAAATGTAATATAAAGACTTTTGTTCAATTAATTAAGGTGCACTCACTTCCTCCAACAAAAACGTCATCCGACAACAAGTGATGTTTGGCGGATTTGAAGGATTGGCTCCAATAAATGCGCGGTTTGGCACGACAATGCGCTGTGAAGCATTGTGTATCCGGATGTCGGCATTCGTACATGGCGGACCATATTTTTAGGCCGTTTTCTAATCGTAAATTCGTCTTGAAGTCAATGTCCTTTAAGTGATTGCACAGAGGTGCAAATAGATAGATGAAAAGCTAGAAGAAAAGGATCTGTCATTTCCGCAATCTATGTTTTATTAAATCGCATAGAGAAGTAAGATTTCAATAACTCACAGTCATGGTAGGTATCGGAAACAAGTAGAAAAAAGGATTTGACGGATCGGGCTCGTTCTCAGCGCATTCTTCAGCTGAATCCAAGAGTATCCAGTGAAGAATATAGAGAAGAGTCGTTTCCATTGTGCCGAGAGTCTGAAAATCCTTCCTAAAACATTAACGGCGACTTGTTGAAAAATCAAAAAAGCAGTCTGGAGATTACATGCTGCTCAAGTATGACATACCTATTGTGCAAGAGACTTGCGGTGGCATGAAGAACATAAGGAAGAGCGGCTTGAATCAAACGCCAGCGTGGCACGCTTCTCAATATCTCGCTTAACGAGGGTGTCAGATCATTATGAAGATCTTGTACTAAAACCCTTTCAAGGCACTGTAGAAAAAAGAAAGACTCTTTAATAGAAAAGAGGATTCTTTAAAACCGTCGATTACAAATTCAATGACATAGCTGTATGTGTTTAATATATATCATTTTTTTAAACAAATAAATTAAAAAATAATCATTATATTTTCTTATATTTTCTAGAAATATATATATATACTGACCGTGCACGCTTCCTTCATTTCCTGTGCGAGCATTTTGGAAATAAATACACAATATATTAATAATTAGAAAATGATGAAATTAATACTAATCAAATAATTGAAGATAAAATTAACAGAATAAAGAAATTAGAATAATAATTGTTTGTGATAGATTACAAGCAAAGCTAGGTGAAATTTTATTATATTTAATAAATATTTAATAAATTATTATAATATAATTGTATAATTGCTTAATCATGATGCAAATACTAACTTACTATTAAACTAATTAAATTAATTAATTTAATATTAATATACTTAATCATAACAATATGCATGTACCTACTTTGAACAACGTAAATACTATGAATGTGTCTAAAAATTAATCATAGATCGAGAATCAATGTGTCAAAATTAAAATAATCATATATCTTTTATAATATTAAATATAATTAAATTTGACTACATTGTACATAATTTCATTTCAGGTTGTGCTAGAGAATTAATGCAATATACTTCTACGCTCTTTTTGTCTGTTTGCAAAAGGAGAATGAACATGCGAGAAATGCGAGGATGGCAAAACCACACAGGATACAATCGGACAGGATGTATTGGACACGAAAGCATTAAGTCTTGTGTGCAAGCTCATAGGCAGATATTAGACGGGCGAGCCAACTTACATGATGGCCTGGCGCGTGTTGACAGAACTGCAGGTGACACGTGGAGGCGGCCGCGTGGAGAGGACATTTTATTAGTGCAAGTAAAGCAGGTATTGCATAACTAGGACTGACAGGTGTAAATAATCAATGGTATACATTATATTAAATCACCAATTGCTTTTGTATAAAATTCCTCCAGATAAGGACCAATATGCTCTTAAGATTTTTAAATTAAAGATGTACAGGATAGCTAGGAAAAGAATGTAAAATATGTCCGTCGAGTATATACAAGAAGATTGTGTTTTCTGAAGAATTTAAGAAGAGGTTGAAAAATATAATTATTTCTTATAATGCGTTTAATATAAGCATAAGATTTAAACAATTTATAATTGTTTTGTAAGCTTGATAAATATATGTACATAATGAAAGAGCAAAATACTTAAAATCGTGAATTAATATTGCAGGAAAATGAATGAGATTAAAAAAAATTTCTTTTCTTTTTCTTTAACTTTGATAATATTTTTTACTTTGATTTACTCGAGAATGATACAAATATGGAAGTATCCCTGTGAGTTTAAAAAATAATGTGCCCAATAAATAACGCGGCTGACCTCTTTCTTTTTGTTATTTTTGAAACTTGGTCTGTTATCAGACTCGTGAAAGTCGATCTCTTACCAAATATTGGCCTACTCATATGATTATATATCTAGAAGCTATTGCAAAGTGGACGCGTGATCAGCTGTTGCATATTAAAAATATCAAATTGTTCTTGAAAATATAATAATCGCATTTATAAAATTAGAACATAAATATAACTAGACACATTAAACTTGGATATAGCAATGAGAAAATTTTTCCTACAATATTTTACGTTACTCTTAAAAGAACCTTCTTTATAAGACATTATTGTTAAGATATATTGAAGCTACAAAGTAGAATAAACTCACGTTGGTGGGCATATGAAGCAGGCTGAATAAAAAGCACACAACGATTTTGCCAGAAACAATTACGGAAAGCGGAAACCAGAAGGAAGGGAAATCCTTCCGTAAGTAACAAGTAGAATATACGATAAAAAAGCGGTTTTATATTCACGAAAATATCCGCCCGATCAATATTTCAGAATTGATAATATTGGAAACACGCGGCTATATTAATATCGGAAAAAAGCGGTCGTGAATACTTCGTTTGACCGATCGTCTTGACGAATCTTGTTCGCACTGAATACATTTTCACGTTTTATAATTATGGCTTAGGTGTTTTTAATAATAAGGAAATTTTCATTGCTTTTTTTACAATTTAAGAAACATTTAAAATATTGAATTAGTTACCGTGCAAGATGCTTCGTGAAGTTTTCCTAGTTTAGCTCGAATAAATGGTCTGAAAAATAATAAAATAATTTACACACTTATTTTAAGATATATATTAGTATGTCATTGTTTTTCTTGAAAAATAATGAAAAAGTCTATTAATCAGCTGACCTTATATGACGCCAAAGGAACATTTGAACCGGGATAGGCAAAGGATACTCCTGCGTTCCTCCATCCATAGATCGCCGTTTATCCATGATTCCAAATGTTACTAAAATATTTTGAAACCGCGAATGATAAGATTGAGTAGCTTAACTAATTAAGCATGATAATAATTAGTTCAATCGTGTGGTGCTGCCATCGCTACCACGTGTCTTACCTCGTACAGAACAGATCCTTTCAGTTTCAACCCCTAAAACGTCTGCGTCTTGCACACACCCTCGATAGACAACAATACTTCATAAGCCAGAGTGGATCAATCCCCAATTGGGAAACGTTGGAGCTGTACACTCGCAAGAATCGAGAACCAAAATAAAAACGATCTTGTCTTTCCACGCAAGATTCACACGCTTTTCTTTGTCTCACGAGTAAAATTCATTTTTCACTAGATGAAGGCGCAATTATCGCACAATATTGTCGTCGCGTGTTAGACGCAGCCGCCGGAAAACGCCGACGCCGGGCATGACGTTGTTGAAGGGTCGTACCGAGAAGAGAGAATATCACGTGCCACTCGGCCTAGTAACACATTTCCGTTATTCGCGAATACCCTGCGCGACGTAGGGATGCATCCCGGCGCCGGAATAGCGTGTAACTGAAGGGTCTCGGTCTACGCGTCCACACGTCCTCGCGGGAAGGACGGTGAATGCGCGTGCGATTCTCGGAAAATCCAATGCGCCGGTCGTTCCATCGATCAGTCTAGGAATCTGCTGCTGGACCACCCCTACGGGGGCAAGCCACCCCTCGCGGCGCACCACGTTGTGCTGCGTCGCGCCATGTTCCTATCAACCCATTTACCCACCTAGCCCATCTAGCCGTTTACTCGAGCAACGCCCGATATAACGATGGGCGAGGCCATCTTCCTGCGGAGCAATGACTGCGCGCAATTTGCCTTCTCGTATTTTACCCTCCGTTTTCAGGGTGTGTACTATTAGATTATGATAGATTCTTCCGGGGGATATCAATCAATAAATCATTTTTCACGTTAAGACAATGTAGCTTTTGCACCATTAAGGATTAAAGTTAAGATATGAAATTTATTCGCTAGTATAAAAAAATGAAGAAGATATCAAAGATAAAAGACATTTAAACAAAATTGTGACTGATACATTTCCAGGTATATTAGAACGTAACTAACGCGAGTCTACTTTAAAATCTTATTACAGTCCATTTTCAAATAACATCTTCTAGCATCCTTATGTGTGTTCTTTGGCGAATTGTTTATTGAAAAAGTTTTCAACGTCCTTCAACGTCATATCCAACTCGAATTCTCGTGCGCATGTTATTATCTTGCCTGTTTTTAGAGTTTCTTCAGGATTTACCGGACTGATTTCTATACATATTTCTGTATAGAAATCGCTGCTTATTCTTTTTGTTTCTTCATTGATAATTTTACAAACATCACGCCATAATTCTTTTTCATCAGGATGAAGAACTTCGACAAATTGCTGAAAATTTTCCCAGTCCATATTCCCACTGTTCTCGAGAATTTTACGATAAGTTGACAACATTTCTGCCATCCTGCATTTATTGTTATTTTTAACGACGTTTCCTAATAATGCGTCCTTGTAAATAATTTGTCGCCTAATTTTCTTTGTAGATTTTTCCACAGAAACATAAATCATATTTTCTTGACAATTCTTAATGGAATCTTTGGATTTATTCAGATTCTCGTTACGTTTATTTACAAAGTTATCTTGCCTCTTAAGCAAACTATTCTTACCTTCTGGTAAGTCAGATAATTTAGTTGGAATACAATCATACTCGCAAATATTTATTATCTCATTATCTGTTTTATTAGAATGAACAAATGCGGCATTCGCAGATTTAGAATGCAATAACTTTTCGCTGTTTAACACATTGTTCATTAAATATTTTTTGTAAAAATCTGTCGAATCCTTATCCGATACAATTGTTTTAATTAAATGACAAATTTTCCTTCGCGTTTCAGGAGACAGTCGAAACAGGATATTTGAGTCATGTGTATACAACTCGCCTATTGATTCTTTTACATTATCAGACTGTTTATCTTTCGCAATTTGAGCTTTGACATGTCGAGCGATATCTAGAGAGGGTCTAGATGAAACTAATTGGCGACCTCGAGGAATGTCTTCGTCGTCTATATTATTTATCTCATATTTCCTATCTAAAAATCCATGTATCAAGTTCTCAACGGACGACGAGCTAAAAATCGTAGCGTTACTTTCTCTTTTTTGCTCCAAAAGAGTGCAATCCTCAAGAGAATCCTTCTCCATATAATTAGACCAATCATCCGCTTTTATCTTGTCTGCCATACGAGAATGTCGCGTGACATTTGCAGGAAAGCCAACATTCTCTCTATTATTATCCATTCTCGACATTGATAGGTAACGACATTCGCCTAAAGCCCTTTGGGATAAATGCCCTGATTTGTCGAACAACCAAAATCCTGCGTGACGTTGCGAATAATCCTCTCGACTGCCATACAAGACGGAACTCCGTCCGTTTCTCGCGTCATCCGGGAGAGTGCAGCGTCTTTCTTGCAATTTCGAAACAAGTTCATTCTCTTTCTCGTCTAGCTCCGTAAGTTGACCACGTGCCAAATATTTCACGGTATCGACAACTGGATATGTATCGCCGTGCTTGTCGAGCGATCGTTGCGAAGCTTGGATCTTTTGCGCGATATTGGAACGTCGCTCTCTTGCTAGCAAATTATTGATTTGCGATTTAGGTTCATATGAAATCTCCCTCACGACTTCTTCCCTGTCGATACTGGTGTAGGTTTCCATCGCATTTGAAGATTTATACTTATCAGGATAATTTCGTGCAGTACTATTGCATTCATGTTTTTTATTCTTTTTCTCTATTTCCAAATCCGTGGATAATTTTTTAATAATATTATTATCGGGATAAAATTTATTTCTAATTGCGTCATTAATACTGGCTTCTGTAACGGATATATTATTAGCCTCTTTTGAACTTTTGATATATTTCTTCGTTATGAAAACGCGTTCTTTAGTTGGCAATAATTCCATTTCGCTCAATTTGTCTTTATATTCAGTTTGACTGTTCACTGTAGAGTCATTAATTTTTGATTGCACATTATTTAATAAATTTGGGGGACTTATTGAAATTTTTGACTTCTCATTATTCTGATCATTATTAATGCAATCGCGTTCAGCAATTATAACCTCATCATTATGCTTGATTTCTGTTTCAGTACTTTTAATTTCTTTTATAGAATTTTTAGTAGAATGTGATTCTAGCATACAACTTATCACCCCGCAATGTTCACATTTATGCAAAGAAGAATCGTTTGAGAGAAAATCCTCTAATTTTTTATGACGCTGGGCTAATAAACATTGCAACGCTCGCAAAACCTCATGACAGTAATTATTAGATAGCGATAAAACTTTAGAATCAGACTCTGTAATGACGTCGAGAATTTTATAAATTGCTCCTAGCTCAATGAAAGGTGCAGCCGATGCATTATTCATGTCTTTACATATTTGAGGAGAGAGATGTATATCCTTTTTATTTATTTTATCCTTTATTCGATCGTGTGATTCTTTCTTATTTCTGTGTAATACGAAAATTGACTCATCCGACTTGAAAGAACGATGTGAATGATCATGATTTAGTTTTTGACAGGTAGATGATACAGATGGACTTTTCAATCTTTCAGCATTTCTATACATGTCCTTTTTATTTCCATTGAATGGAAGACAGAAATCTGGTTTACTTTCTTGCTCACTTATAGTACTTAAAGTTCTCGGCGAAGGTACTATCGTACCATTCGAAAATGTAGCATGGGATGTAATCGATGGAATTAACGTTACCTCCCATGAATTATTGTAATTCATATTTGATGATACGCAACAGTTGTAGAAAGATCTCAATTATGCATTTTCTTCTCTATTGATCTCTCTAGGAAGAGATAAGCTTTATTATTTACATATTCTTCATAATTTTGATAAAAATTAACTATTAATATTAATATTATTAAATATTATATTATGTAAAACTTGACAAGTAGTTTTATTACTAGTTATGTTGCATATTTATCCATCAAAATAGGTAAAAAAATGACGCAACTTCCATTATAATTTGGATTATTAATGTTTGGTTATATTATAAGATATTCTTCTCGAAATTATGTACAGTTATATACATAGGTTATAAGTAAAATTTGATAAGATTAACATGAAATTTGCCATTTAAATGTTTCGCTCATTCCGCATGTCTTTACGATTACTGTATTAATATATATACAGTAAACAGTATATACAAATAAATATACAAATAAATTAAACATATAATTATAATCATTATTTATATAATACATACCAAATTTAATATAATAATTATCTCAAGTCTTAAGTTAAATTTTTACATATAACATTTTTATATCTCTTCATCATTGATGGTAATTTAAAACATAAAAATGTGCTTAAGATATAAAGAAAATATTAAAGAAAAATGTTTTTATTATTATAATATAGCACTTAATTGTAAATTATTTTTTTCAAGACAGAAAACATCACCCTCTATATATTGAACAAAATACAATCTACGCGGGGATTGTGAATAATCGCACGTGATCAATATCGAGTCTATGCTCGTGAAAATATAACAAGTGACTGTTTGGCATCCCATCAGAACCGGCGCGTGGAAGAGGTTGCCTTTTGCGAGAATGCCTCAAATCATGGCAGAGGCATTCGCGAGAGGACTGCTAGACAAGATAATGATACAAGTTCTGGACGTTATAGATCGCGACGCAGAGGATGGTAAGGTGCAAGCTCGTCTGTACGTCACGTGAATGTAACGGCGGATTGAATAGAGACGTTGTTATATACATATGCGATGTTGTTCATTGATAAACGCCGTTTCATGATGCTATCTTGCAACAGTATGGTTTTCAATTACGATCGACATGTAGTTCACTAAGATAACTGCGCGCATACGCGTATAATTATCCCTATTAGACGCAAATAATATGTACACGATAAACACTGTTATTAGGAAAATCCTGGGAACAGCATGTCAACGAGGAGACAGGCGATGCAATCGATGATGCATCAGAATATGTACACGGTAGACCGCAAACAAACGAACGTACACACATAAATTATAGCAAGACCGAGGAGATAGAATTAATCGCGAAGATAGTTCGCGATTTGCGCGACATACGGATCGGAGATTCGCGCTACGTACTTCCTCCTTCATTGTTAGCGTTGGAGAAACAGGTAATTGGATGTAGCTATACAAGAGGCAACCAACTTTCAAAGACGTAATTATTCTATTATAATCAATCACAGAGATTATAGTTATTTGAGGAAAGAGGAAGAGGGAAAGAGAAAAAGAGAGTAATAAAATACAAAAGATTTCTAACTATGATAAAATTTGTAATAAATCGAATAATACAATATCAAATTGTTTTTTATGTATGTACACTATTTTTTTAAGTCTTTAAAGTAATTTATTTCAGAGGAAAGCTTATTGCATTAGCTTTAACAATTCTATAATTAAATAAAAATTGCAATCTCATCTTTTTTGATATTAAGATATTAAATAAATATACTTGTTTAAGTTTTAATCTTATAAAATAGAAAATTAAAGTCAACATTGCACTTTTGCACGCTATTTTAATACAGGCGATTCTAGGTGCGAGCCGTGTAGCCACAATTGCAGGGCACTCACGTGTGAGAGGTCTTGCGTGTGCAGCTTTCGCGATTCACTCTGATATCGCACTTGTGTCACATTAATTCCACGCGCCACTGTTCTTTGTGTTAGGGATAAGAAGGTTTACTCACGAGGTTTACTACACGCGCTTGTCCTCTCTTAAACAGGTGAAATGCACTGCAAACAACGACGATGCGCCGCTCTCGAATCCATCAACCGATATTGCCGAAACTCAGCACACAACCCGAGGTCAAGGTGACACGCACCAGATTGTACACACGGCGATTCTCGAGTCACCAGCTGAGCAGACGGAGTCGGTGAAGATGATACGGAAGAAGAAAGAAGACAAAGCGGCCAACGAGGCGACCAATGTGTCCGTCGGTCTGTTACAGCAGCTGATGGAAGGTTTGGAGAATAAGGCAGCTTCAGCCTGCTCCGAAGACGATGCTCCTTCAGACTCGATCAGCAAGGAGCATATTGCCGAGAAAAAGGAAGAGCAGTTCATTAGGAGTATCGAGAGCAATGCTGACGATATACACGAGATTGCAACGAGAGAAACTCCTCGAGGTAGTGAATCAATCGGTCGCTTCCGCGTCATCGAACTGAAGCACGACGAAGAACTGAGGTCTCACTCGAGTCAACACGTGGCGTCCACCTCGAGGGAAGTCGGCCTCGAAGAAGTTCGAATTGAAAAACGCGGGTCGAACTCGTTATCGTCGTTGAAACCATCGCGCGACGACGGCATCACAAGCGTGGATCAGATACTACACATCAACGATGCAGAGAAGCGAAAAACGTTCAACGAGGCGGCAACGAAGAAGAAGAAGAAGAGAGGCTTTGGCAGCCGATTGAGGAAACTCCTCCGCTCCGCCTTCGGTCGCCGTAAGAATTGATGCTGGGTTCTAGAAGGAATGCTATCTCGCAATCTACGTCAAACGGCGACGATTCCCGTCAGTTTCGCTTATACAGCAGCTTTTTAATCGTGTATTTTTTAGAGGGAAACATATCCGCGAATATATACAGCGAGTAAAAATAACCGATCGGTACTCGTCGTGCCGCGGGTCTCCGCAACTTCAGCATGCAACTTCAACATAATTTCGGCGCGACACGCGAATTAGACTCTCTTATACACTCTTAGATGGTAATCGCAAGCGTTGTACAAGAACCCACAAAATTCTGTAAAATATATAACATCTAATGATGTCACATAATGCGTTTTTGATAGCGGTAGCTTAAGCGATTTAGATTAGAAATCGATAGCCATATGTACAAGCTGACTCGCGGCGTCGAAGGCCGAGAATATATTTTTGCCTGATGCGTCTGATCGGGCGCTGCAGATCTGGCAATCTGACATAGGAATGTCGTTGTCGTCGTCGTCGACGTCGAAGCCCCATTTATCGCAGCAGGAAGAAGCGTTCGCTGATGCTCGCCTCTCTTCGCTTCTCGAACTGTTTTTGGACCGCGGTGTTGCCATGCCCCGGCGACGTCGGTCCGGACCGAAAGCTCCTCTCGCAGATCTGGACCTCAGCATCATTCGAGGGTGTCCTCGTAGCGCCATCTGTAAAAATAAAATGAGTAAATTTGGTAACACCAGGTACCACTTCTGGTTCAGGCTCCGTTCGGTCAACATCCACTGGTACCAGACGATCGACAATGGTAAGTCTCGATATTAGCCTCTTTCTCTTTCAAATTTTTTTAAAATTTTTCTGACAATTTTTGATATAAATTACACATATTTAATAATTTACAATTAAATTATTTTTATAAATTAATAATATCGAGATGTAAAAAAAAATAAAAAGCTTCAATATAATAAAAAATATCTTGTATTTCAGGCAGACCTTGGTAGCAAGGATGTTGAAAGTGAGTAAAGCAATCTTCAAGTAGTTCTGTTACATTCTTGACGCGTTCCAAATCGTACGAAAGTAATTAACGAAGATAGATTAATCAATTTACATTAGTGAAGCTAATAAGTGATTTCTACATGTAACTTCGTAGCTTTGAGTCACGCGATTAGAAGGAAGTGAATAAAGTTTCAACAGAAAAATGTAAAAACTTCTATCATTACCAAAACCAGTTGTAAAGTTCATGCTAAATTAACTAGTGATGTCATTCATATTTATTATATTAAAATATAATATTATAAATTTTTNTTAAAATTAAAATTATTGATGTTTCTAACAATTCAGCTAATGAACAATCTCTTCATTAAATGTAATTGTTTTATTCTATGATTATTATTGGATTATTTAACAAATTACTTGAAAAATTAAAAAGACATATATTGGCAGTTTTTAAAACATTTTATTAATTCTTTTTAGCATTAGAGAAACAAATATTTTTTTTACAATAAAATCTTTTCATTAATTTAGAAAATCTTTAAAGTTCAAAATTCTGTATTTAAAATTCACACTGGTTTCATATTCCTGTTTTTTTTAGAATTATTTTTTTTTTAATCCAATGAATCATAAGTTGCAAATTTTTTTCACATTTCCACTATACGTATTACGTACCATTTTTGACATTACATAATAGCTAGACTGGTCGGATAGGTGGATACGAAACGACCGTTTCGTAGCGCGTCAAAAATAGGTTGGTACACTGTTCTTATATGGTTCGGCGGGGGTAATCTGACCCACTACTTCCACCACCGGCTCCTTCAACCGACGGTGGGGGCTTACTGCCTCTCCCAAAATAGAAAAATATTTTTGAAGGAAGGTATGCACGTCGTATTTCATGACTATGACTGGTATCAACCCAGATTTCGCACTTTGTATATTTAAAAGCGAGACCAAATATCTATGGTCGACGATGGCAAGATTCGTCTTAAATTATGGAATTATCCTGCTATCAAGACCACGTTGGATCGTCTGATAAAGATATCTTTTGCGGTATAGCTGGAAAAATGCATAAGAAATGATTCATTTTGTTAAAAAGGGGCAGAATTCGCCTTCTCCATTTACGACGATGACGGCACCAACGTCATCGATGCGGTTAATCTTGGCGACGTCCTTCGCGCGTTGAACTTGAACCCCACAAATGCGACCATCGAAAAGTTGGGAGGCACGAAGAAGAAGGGCGAGAAGAAAATGAAACTGGACGAATTCCTGCCTATCTTCAGCCAGTGCAAAAAGGACAAGGAACAAGGATGCTATGAAGACTTCCTCGAGTGTTTGAAACTATACGATAAACAAGAAAACGGAATGATGCTTGGCGCGGAATTGTCCCACACCCTTCTGTCACTTGGTATGATTAATTTTTTAAATAATTATTTTAAATATATTTAAAAAATAGTAATTAAATTTTACTTGACTTTTATTCCTATTATGTAAATATATCGTACATACGTGTATAGTAATCTCGTAATATATATATTTTTAAATGGATAATCCATTTATAGAAATCTTAGAATAACATTATCTCTGTGCAGCTTTATTATATCGAGAATAATAATATATTATTTTGTGAATATTAGCTTTCAAGAAGTTGTATAATTGAATGCTTTATCTATAAAGAAAATAATATTAGAATATAATCTAAATATGTGATCGTATTTGTCATAGGTGAACGTCTTACTGACGTGGAATGCGACGAAGTTATAAAGGACTGCATGGACCCAGAAGACGACGATGGTTTCATCCCTTATGCCCGTAAGTATCGATCCGTTTTAGACCGGGTATCGTGAATGCCCCCCCGAGATAGACAAAGAGTGTCAAATCACCTGCATTACATTGACTGCATTAGAAAATGTTATATAGAGTGTGAGGAAAAACTATTGATATCCCTATTTATTCTTCAAGATCCCTAAATCCGTTTCGTTAGAACTAGGAAATTCCTCTTGTATATATATATATATGTATAATAATAATGTACAGTTGATGAGCCCTTCGATTTGTAATACGGCCCTCCGGTAACTTCTGGCAACGTGAAGAGATTCCCCCCCCCCCCGGATTCAATTTGTTCCCTCCCCATTGTTTGACACTTCCACATTTTTGTGTTTCGCAGCCTTCTTGAAGAAGATGATGGTGCCGTTGTAAGCGGTCGAAGTGTTATCGAGATAATGATCATCCATCGTGAGTACACCCTGTAGCACGATTCCACGATTGTTTTCATCTCTCCTCTCCTCTTGTTCATTTATTCTATCTATCTCTCTGTCTCTTTATCTGCATTAACATCGTCTCGTTCGCATTCTCTCTCGCTGAGCATATTCCAGAATCTATAGGACGCAACGTTGCAGCTCAACAGGGATGCTGGAAATCGATAACCCGCTTCTCGCGCAGAAAACATGTACGAAGGTTTCGCTCGCGCGCGCGAGGTCAATAACCTGACGAGATCATCGAGGCAAATTATACGGAATAAAATTAATCGAGACGTTCACAAACAATTAAAGTGGAAGAGAAAAAATATTTTGGGCGAAATTTTTTTCTACAACACATATACATATATGCATTTATTATTTTAATACTTTTAAATAAGTTTTAATTTGATTTTTAGTTTATTTAAATATCGTAATTTTTTAATTCTCTTGAAAATGAATAATTATAATTAGTCATAAAACATTTTCAGATACATTTCATATTAATTATACAATTGTACAAATTCAATTCTTTCGTATAAACAATATTTCTATTATAAAAACAATTTTTAATATTCAAACTCTTGTATTCCTCTGCAACGCGAATTAATTAATAATTATTAATGCTTTTTATATTTATGTATCTATTGCTTCTACATATTTGTTTTCTTTGTTATTGAGAAAAATTTATATGACAGCAGAAAATTAAGCACTGACTGCTATTTAAATTAGACTAAATCGTTGAGCATTGTCAGCTTCGTGCATAAACTAATTCTTCTTTATCTCTGCCTTGAAACATATGTTTATCGTCTCTATGAAAACATGCTTATTCGTTAATGTTTCGCGAACTTGCCTGCGTAGAAAGATATATTGATCATTCTATCTTATTCGCAGCGTTCCTTCGTAGACTGTGTGAGAGGGCGACAGCATCAAGCGACGATTAGTAGGGTGATCGCTGTCAACATCTTTACGCCAAGCTGCACGTCGACGATGGACACATTCGCCATATTCGCTCATCACATTAATCACTTTCTTCATCCCCCTGATGGATCATGCAAGGATCCATTCGACAATTTGCACCGCGATACGATTCTGGAATCAGCAACATCAAGCCGTCAGCAGCATTTTATTGAAAGAAAAGCAAGATAGAAGGAAGACCCGCGAACATCAAGTACAAAAAGAAAATAATATTTCATCTTGAATGCACGCAATATCGTTTATTTAATTTGGTTTCACACGATACAGCGTCTTTAAATTTACAGAATGCAAAATATCTTAATATAGCAACATTGTACAAAGTCAGATGAAATGGTCGATATTAATTTACTTCTTACTGTTACTGTAATAAATTGCTCCTCTCGAAACAATGGAGAGGATTAAAAGTTTCTTATTGATGTTACCATGCATTGTTATCTTAAAAATATCCTGTTCGTTAAATATTATGCTTTCTTTTGAAGGTTCTTAATTTTCCTGTTTAATATTTCCTGTTCAACATAACATTAATATAAATTTCAAATAATAACTTTAATTTATTCATATATTGCCTGTATGTTGTAAGATCGCAAGCTTTAATATTTAACACAAAACACTTTAATACTTGTGACAAAAGATGTCACGAAGATCATCAGATTAACATAGATTCTTTGTCGCTAGCGTATAAGTCTGGCTATTTTTGTCTGACTGACATTTTCTTGCTCTACTTAAGCAATCGCGTGAGAAACACAGACAATAAAGCATGTCACTACCGAAATATATTTAAAAGCTGCATCAGATCGGATTTTCTATATAATAACTAACTTTTCTAGTCTTTGATCAAGTAGTATAATGTCGCTATTAATGATTCCCTTTCTTCTTATTTGAGATACTTTCGAAGGACTATTCATTATTACTAAATAACTATTTTAATTCAAGGACTTGGAAACTAACTTGGAAAATTGTTTTTAGTTATTTTGAATCAAGTTTAAAGAGACAAACTGAAATCGATAAAGATAACTTTCGCACAAAACTGCGAGTGGAAGTCAGCTGAATGAAATTCGCGTAAAACTGGAAATAACGCAAAATGTGTCTCGTGATGTTCCTGCGCAGCATCATTCGCGGATTAGTTAAATTCAGGCCGGGAAAGTGTATTTTAGGTGTAATGTATTTAGATTTAGCCCGACAAAACTGAAATCGATAAAGGTAACTTTCGCGCAAAACCGTATTCCATTGCGCAATAGGAAGTAACGGAAAACGAGTCTCATGATGTTCCTGCCAGCATCATTCGCGAATCAATTTAAATGCAGATCGGGAAACATTTTATATTTTAAGTGTAATGTATTTAAATTCAGGCCAACAAAATTAAAATTAATAAAGGTAACTTTCGCGCGAAATCGAATGATATTTTATTCCATTTTGCACAATTGAAAATAATGAAAAACGAGTCTTATGATGTTTTCGCGCAGCATCATTCCCGGATCAATTTAAATTCATGCCGAGAAGATATATTTTAGGTGTAATGTATTTAGATTCAGACCGACAAAATTGAAATCGATAAAGGTAACTTTCGGGCTATTGGAATTTCATTCATTTCGGTTTTGTGCACAATTGGAAATAACAGAAACCAAGTCTCTTATGATATATTTCTGCGCAGCGTCATTCGCGGATCAATTCAGCTTCAGACGGCGAGCAAATCCGCGCCGAGCTTTTCAAATCGAGAAACATTTCCAGCTGATCTCCGGCACACATTCATCACCTCGGCCATTCGAGGCGAGCGTGAAACGAGAGAGAGAGAGAGAGAGAGAGAGAGAGAGAGAGAGAGAGAGAGAGAGAGAGAGAGAGAGAGCTCAACCGACCAGTCGCGTTTAAGCGCAAATCTCAATCGCGGATGAATTCTCTCCTTCTCTCGCGTCGCTCATCGTCATCGTACCTGCCTGATGACGGAGCACGTTTGTTGTGGGTGGATGGACACGACGCGTTCGTTCGTACGCGCTCGGCAGGCTTCGCTTACAGAGACAGAGACAGGCGTGGGGCCACAGCTTGGTCCCGGCGAGCCGGCGGCGGTGGCAGCGGCGGTCGAGCCAGTCGGTTCAAACGCGTCGATTCAAGCGCAGCGCGTCTCCCGCGAGTCCCATCTGCCGAGGAAGTGGTGTCATCGTCTGCCTCAGCTCTCACCTTCGCGCTTACTCTTCGTTCACCTCGCGTGTCACCTCGCGTACGTGTGCAAATCGGCGGCGGTCTCTAATCACGACCTGGCTGGCGCATCGCGCGCGCGCGCGCGAGACATTGGAAGCGGAGAGTGCCCGACGCGGAGAGAGATCTCCGGAGCAGGGAGTCCCCGAAACAACCACCGCCTAGATCGCCGTGAAGGATGACGGACGTCCAGGTGAACCCGGGCAAGGACGTCGCCGGCGGCAGACTGCAGCAGAGCGGACAAACAGGTTGGTCCCGGAATCGCGGAAACGAGCGCTTCCTCGCCGCTTCCTTTGCCCCGGTCGACATTTATTTCCGCGGCCGTTGACAACCTTGAGATGATGTCCATGTTCCACGGGCAGCCGATTCGAGCATCGCGCGCGCGCGCGCGCGCCTCTACCGCCATTTTGGCCCGATTCGAGTAGAGGAGAGAGGATCTTTCCACGATCTCTCGTGGAAAAATCGCGCTTTTCCGCACTTGTCGCATTATCCCGGCGCTCCGCTGATCTTCTCACGCGATCGTTAAAATGAGCTGCGTGCTGCGGCCTTCCTCGTCCGGGCGCGGTCCACGAGAAACGCGCGCGATGTCGGGGAGGCGATCACTCATTGACGCTCAATCTCACCCTTTTGGACGCTATGTTAAAACTGGGACACGAGAAATATTTGACGTTTTTATTAAAGTTACTGCCGGAAGCTGAAATTACGTTAAAAGCGGAGAAGAGACTCATACTCATTAAAAATGTATCCCTGCATCCATTAGTCTTCTAATGGACTTCTAGAAACGTCGATGGGCAATTTCTCCTCGAACACATCATCGTTTTATTTCAAAATATTTTATTTCAATAAAATATTTTTCGTGATAAATCAAATCTCTTTACGTTGAATTATTAATTAATATTGATGATCCTTTTCTGTTTATCTGATCCTCTCGTTAATGAGTTATTGTGCTTATGTTTATTAACTTCCGCGCTATCGTTTACCTCATGTTGTAATCTGTGTTTTGCATCACGGACTGCATGTCACGCATATAATAATGTTTATATAATTCACAGTAATTAAATCGTGCTTTGACAATTTTATTACGGAAGTTGCCTGTAAAGTTATCTTATGTATCTTTTACGTTTGATACCGCAATATTTCTCGATTTTTGATTAATCAAGAATTTTATAGTTTTAAAACACATTCGCCATATCCGAATTTTTATTAGGTATTAAAAATGTCGGATAAATTGCAATCGTCAAACAAAGTTGTACTTCATAAAACATACATGAAATGATCTATTTTTTATTATTCATTTTAATATTATCTATTTTCAACTTTAATCTTATTTCTTTTGAACAATTTTAATCGTACTTTTTAAATAATGCACGCTGAAAGTTAATTTTGTCTTTAATTTATTTCTTGACATTAACAAGTATTTCAAATGAAAATGATAAAAAGTTATATTAATGTATTATATAGGAAATAATACATCACAAGCATTCTAATATGCAATCCTAATTAAGCAATATCCATATTTATTAACTTATAAATAGAAATTCGAGGTTTTGCCAACTGCTATAAACAGATAAAATACATTTTTATTGATAAGAGATAAGAGGAAAACATGACATGGAACAGATTTTATTCCAGACTTAGCCGTACACTTTATTCCAGAATCGCACGTACTATGCGCAATATATGTATATACCTAATTTACATGCACGAACGATGAGACATGCCGAATACTTTACCGATTGTGCTTATATCAATTGCATCTATTTATGATGCGGGTAACTTGCTCACGAGTCCCGCAAGCGAAATATTATAAAATATTACATGGAGTATATATGCGCTTGTCAGCATTAATTATCGAAGAGATCCGAATGCACGGCCGCATGGGAACCGGCAAGAAGTATCATTACGACGCTTGCATAGATTTATGAGAAGGACTGTACGGTGGCCTCAACGTCTGGGAGCATTATACCCGAAGCGATGAGAAAATCCAGCGTGTAACGTAGAGAACCGCGCGGGACTGGGAAACTTTTTAAACCGCCACTTTAATCTTAGTGCGCCTGCTCTCCGCCGCTGCTCTCGTACGCAATTGGCCTCTTCTGCCGGTGGAATCAATCACGATACGGAAATCATTATGCGCGACCGTGAGAAAAAAATATTCGTCTTTCGTTTATTACCGCGCGTCAACACTACGCTCGGAGATGCTCGACGGCGGTCGCGCATCTATGTCGCACTTGGCACGAATTTACCTGTAATCCACAAATTCACTCTTTGGAGCTCTGTTTCGTGTCATGTTTCCCTCCTATCTCTTATCAGTAAAAATATATTTGATCTTTTCATGGGAATTGGCAAAACCTTGAATTTCTATTTATAAATTAATAAATATGGATATTGCACTTAATTAGAATTGCATAGTAGAATGCTTGTGATGTATTATTTCCTATATAATACATTGATATATCATTTTGACTGGAGATTGCTTTCTCTCTCTCTTTCTTTTTCTCTCTCTGTTAAATTTAAAATGTGACTGTGATGACATTTGACATTTCAAATAGTAGCGACAGAGTTAAAGCGAGAGAAGAAGATACTAAAAGTTATTCGCTTGAAAAATTTTCACAAGCACCACGTTCTCAGTAGTTGAAATAGTCTGGCTTACGCCGCAATTTACCATAAATCAGGTCCGACCTGCGGCAAATAGATCCGCAAGGTCTCGACGATGAGTAACGATCGCACGCGAGCGATCACGAGCTCTTTCCGCGAGTCGCGGCGGATTTTTAACTCCGAGACCACCGGTACTTCGTGATACATCGAATACTTATCGCTGTACAAACTTTAATACGAGGTCGCGATAAGAGGAGTCGAAGATTCGGATCGTCAAACTTCAACGTGAGAGGAGTATAGCTTCTTCGCAGCAAACGGAGCAGAAAAATCGGCGCACGACAAGGCTCGACCGTCGCGATCGGCCAATTAGGAAATTGATGAGCGTCAATGAGCTAACGATGTTTCGTGGGCGTGTAATTGTCGGAATTGACGGGACTCTGCTCCGATCGGGAGCTTTAATTCGGAGTGTCGCAGCATTCTCGAATGGGACGATGTTTTGGACGGCCATCCGCTGTTTGTCCGGCACTTCCGGACATAATCCGGATATAATCTGATCCGGAGGGGATTTTCGCAGTTATCTCGATTATCATGCAGCTATGACGCCATTTGATCAAATTGAAACTCTTTTCTAATTTTTCGAAATAGAATATTTTTACCCAATCTGCGAAAAATAATTATGTAATCATTTAAGACACTTTATTTCGATGTACGATTGTCTGAAACTAATTTAAAGAATTGAGTCGTGATAACATCAGAGAGATACAATCGCCATGCAATCTCAATCTGCGTGACGAATGCTAATCTGATGAGATCAATTCTTTACATTGTTTATTTGGTTCAAACAGAGCACTCTGCAGCTAGTCATTACACTCGAGATTAATGGTTCGTAACTAGACGACACGGCGCGACGCGAGAACTCGGTGGAGTTACGTGAATACTTACACAAGTACGAGGCCAAGGTTCTGCTCGTTACCCACGTCCCGCTTCGGGCCCTAACGCCCGGTTATTATTGATACGCACGTCGTACTATATTCGCGGACCCCAGTTCATCTATCAGTGCCTACAGTCTTCTTACACTGAAAAAAAATTCTGGTTAAAAACGGACGAATCAGAAAAATCTTGTAGGATTTATCAAATATTCTGTTATTATAAGGAATTCTGGTTATTATAAGTTATAAAGTATCGAGTTCTATTATAATAACCAGAATATTTGATCAATTCTATACAAGATTTTTTTATTCGTCCGTTTTTAACCAAATTTTTCAATTTATGCAAATAAAAAGCTGCAATTTTTGTTCCACTCGATTCGCTACATCTTTCCATTAATTATTCCCTTGTTATTTGCTTCTTCAAAAAAGATATTAAAGATAAAAAAAAGTACCTGTTGCGAAAAGCGCGACGGAATCACATTACTGTACGACATGTAACTTAATTTTACATGAGCTGCGCTGAATAATGCGCCATTTGACAGGGTAGAACAAAGCATGCGATAGACGTTGATTTTCGATGCACGCTACCGATAATTATCCGGCCTCAGTGGAGGCGCGGATGAAAGAGTTGAGCAAACTCGGAGAGTAAATTATTATGCCTCGCGCGCGGCTCGCGGTATCGACCAAACTCTTCGATGAAGCGTCGCAACGACCTGCCGCAAATTGCGAAACGCCGGCATGTGGTCGATCCCATTAGCAGCATCGTCTCCATTGGCAGTCGTCCGCACTTGGAGTTCAGCGACCGGATGGGCTCTCTCGCTCGTGGCGAAAAGAGCGCTCTCGAGCGCGGCTTCAGCGACAGGCGCCTATTCAGCATCGGCGATTCTCTCGCCATGAAGGGAGGAAGGGCCTACTTTCCAATGGGGAGTCCTATCAGCTAAGCGTCACGTTCTGAAGAACTCGGCCAAGCGATACTCTGGTTAATGGTGTCACTATCTGACTTTGGCAACGCACGACGTTTGACGCAGGAATTAAAACATCAGTTATTTGCGCGTGTCTCATAATGGGAAGCGTTCAAGAAAATTATTGTCGGATATTTTCTCTTTATTTAAATTGCAAATTTACGCAACATATGCGTTTTGAAAGCGCAAATACTAATTACATAACTTGTTTGCTCTCTCGCTACATTCACAATACATTGTAAAAATGGCTATTTATAGAAGTTGATTTATTTGCGGTAGAAAATTATAAAATCTATACATACGGTTTTCAATCATTTACTTGTCAATTTCGTCGCGGTCAACGATTATGTTTATAGCAAGTAATTATCGAATGTATGAAAACAATTTACTGTTTTGTTATGTCAAGGACGCCAATCGTGCCTGTCTACCTGTGTAAATGCGCGAAACGTAGCGCGATAACAGTTCGAACGTACACAGCGACGATTACGTCAGCTTTAAAATTATATCGCGCGACATAATCGCCGGAATCGTTCGCGCAGATAAACGAGCATGTAACATACAAAGTATCTCTCGTAACGCACACTGATCTTGTCAATGAGTGCCACAAGGTAGTTCGCTTATCTCAACAAACATTACTTTTACAGATACTTTTAGCAAGCCAATGTTTATGTGTGCCACTGAGCAATACGTAATGACATAAATAATGTTTTTTGTAAAATACAATCGATTATTTAAAAAAAAGAATAACAAGTGCAATTAATAAGTATAACATATACAATAGTATAGTTGATTTATTAAACGATTAAGAAAATATACTACGGTTGGCAATTGGCGAGGAAAAAATGTGAAGAGCGAAAATGAAATTAATAAAAATTTCAAACCTTAAAAATGATTGTAAGAATTATTTATTATAAGCATTTATATACTTATAGAATATACATATAGAATTGTATAACAATTTCATAACAAATCGTGACATCATTTAGACTAACTTTGGTCATAATAATCGATGATGTCATATCTCGTGAATGTGAGTTATAAGTGGCTGAGAACACTGGGACATTATGATTATTTGGGTTTCACAACTTCAACAGGCATGATGGTTTCGTATTTAATATTTATAATGTGAACGACTATGTAGAAAATAAGGAAATTACGAAACAGGCAGTCGAACGGCATGTTTTGTCAGAGACTGTATGTTTGCATCACGGAAGGAAATGTCTATTTATATGAAATATGCATACACATGTATTATAAGTCATGTTTTGTTAAATATCAAAGTGGATGCCAAGCTTAAGAAATATACAATGATCGACTGCTAACTGTGAAACAAGTCGGAAAGTTGGATTTTAATTCGCGCATTATATACTTATTTAAACGCGCGTAAATACACACATCACACGTATATCACACATACACGTTAATTAATTTAAAACACGTGGTATTTACATGCATTTTTTCAAATATAGCAATACGAATAAATTTATGAACGTAAACGTAAATGTATTGTGGCAAAATGTAGTTTAACACAATTTTCATTGGGATGGCAACCATTTTAAAACGCTATTAAGGAATAATCTTATCTTCGACACGAAAGTTTTAGTACAAACTTGGCGTGTAAGCTTCAGGAAAGTAAACTTTTCTTGCATTGAAAGTGCAGTATGTTGGCGTCAATATTTCCTTCCACGGCGCGTGTCTCGGTGAGGGTAAATCAGGAAAGGGAGCGCGTAGTCGTACAAAGGTTTGAGTAAAGGGCGAGGGTAGAGACTCTACGAGGGGTTTGTCGGTGGTAGTAGACGCGGGAATCGATAATAAAACGGTGCTGCGGCGCGCAGCATCCGTGCTACGGCGGAGTCGGTTTGCGTCGCACGTTTAAAGGTTTGTCGAATTGCGCCTCTTTAGAGAACGAAAAGAAGGCGAAGAATTTTAAATCAGAAATTGAAATACGCTGACGCGTGTGTACAGTTGATGATAAAATACTTTGAATTGAGCTCCTCAAAAATCACTTACGTGCGTAATTGCGTGGAGCAATTTCCCAGCACTATCGCCGGGGAATAAAAACCGGATAAGATAAAGAGCATGAAAAGTCATTTGTATAATAACGAATATTTCATCTTGCAATGTCTGTCCTTCCATTTATCATCACGGTGTATTCACCCGAGATACGCAGATGGAGATAGAGAAACTCTTGTGATTGTCGAGAAGACTCTCTAAAGCGAAAGAATTGTATTAGATATCGTGTGACACGTGAAATTATGAATTGTCCAGTGCGATCGCTCAACGATTCGACGCTGCTCGTAATGCGTTTAATAAGACGAGACAGCAAAGCGACAGTGATCGCCTTTAATTTGCTTGAAAGGATCGGTGTGACACACCCGTGGCAATCGTCGTCATTGTACATGTCTCGAGATGTCGAGGCGTGACCGATTGCCTGTGTAAGATTGCCATTGCGCGATATCGCCTTACCGATAATTTTACGACAAGCGGCTAATGGACCAGATCGTCGCCTAATTGTTCATGCCTTACTGGTGTAATCGACGGTCGCGAGCTACTGGCGATGTTAAAAAACTCTCTGCTCAATTAACGATCGTTGCTATCCTTGATCGAACGTTTTTGTGCAGACGAACGCGTGGACGTTACTTTATTAGGGACGTGACGAAATTGTAACGAAGCTATTTTTGTTCACATTCTCCAAAAAATTTCCACAGTTTTAAATATTTTTGCAGTATTCTCGCAGTTATAAATATAGTATTATAAATAGTAGGAAATAAAAACAAAAAATTATTAATCGTTTACTATAATTATTAATTTTGAATATAAAAAAATAATAAAAATTAAATCATGCTATTTGTATATTTAAAAAAATTATCTATGCCAAATCATAGTAATAATTTTGAAATAATTAAATGTTAAATATTAACGTTGAATTTGCATTATTTACGTATTCAGGCAAGTTAACTTTCGTGCAGCAGCAATAGATTTGTGCTGAATAATCTAAATAGGGTGGAGAGAGAAAGAGAAGCAAAAAGCGCGTGCGTGAGTGCGTATCTAATGCGTGTCTAATTGCATGATTACGTCTACATCGAATCCAACGGCTTTAAACAGGTATCTGACGGTCTACCGGTTCACGCGCCAAGAATAGCAGCGTGTCACCTTTTCGTTATCCACCGACTAATTTCAAACGTGCAATATAGATACAGCATCTTGTTTACACTACTGTACGATCCGTTTATTTTATATCTAATCATTGCTACTTGTTTATTGTTATCTCATTGCAAAATATCTTTCTTTTGATATATAGTTATTTAGCCGATAAAATTACTATTATTTACTACAAACTTTCATGTGAAAAGAAACGCTTACAATTTCCAGTTTCTCGGATTATAGCGATTATAAAATTGACACGCCTTGAGAATATAAAAAGATCGCGGTCACAGTGATCATCGCTCTAGATACTTGTGGAAAAGATTTCTCGTGACGTTACGTCATCAAGAATCTAATCAATTTATCTTTTAATCGAAAAAAAGAATTTTTAATCTCACGAGAAAAGAAACCTACGTAAAATTGTATGAAGTATCGAAAAACATACAGTATATAAATCAATATATGAAATATAAATTAATATAAAATGTAAGAATATTAGATAAATCAATGAGAGCGTTAAGATTGCGCAATGTTCATGTTTGTTGATCCGCCGAGGGAAGCCCGAGCATGCAAATATCAATTTTTCAGTCTGCCTCGGCTTACCATGTAATAAATATCAATGACAAGCTTTACGACCGCACAGCGTTCACGGGGCTAACAGACAGGCGAGACTATCGATTCCTATCGATATAAGAGACTGTCCACTGAGCACGTTTCAAGAGGGAACCTTGCAGGGTTTCCGCCGGGGTGGATTAATGCTCTTCAAATGAACACAAGGCTGCTTTTATACGCGCGAAAGAAGGAATTATTTTCTTCCTTTATTTTCATCTCTCTTGAAACAAGTTAACGAACATTTTTATGAAGCCGAAAAAGAAGATTATGATTCATGACCAAAAAATTTCTTTTTAATAACAGAAATAAACAATTGTCTACTTACGAAATTTAATTAATAATTACATTATTATAAAACATTTCCGTAAAATATATAGTAATATATAAGTATTATTATTTAATATAATAATTATTGTTTTTTAAGGCTGTAACTAAATTCTACTAATGTCATTTTTTAAAATACGAATAATATAGAAATGCAATAAAATTAGATGCTAATACATTAATTTTCAAATATTTACACTTATATTTTTTTGGATTCCTATTTCGCGCGCGTACAGAAGAGTTACTTGACACACACATTGGTACTTTAGGGTAACTAATGATCAGGTAATGATATGGGCTGCCAAAGCTCATGATAAGCTGATGAAAGTTTTACACTCTGTCGGTATCATGTCACCTGTTCTACTCGACTGGTACGTGCTTTAAACATTTGAGCTTGCCGCAAGCTGTGCTTTCCTACTGAAGAAATTCCCTTATTGATCTAGCCTCGTCCTACCGACCGTATACTAATTCAATTATACCATATGCGGGTTTGGTCACTCAACAAAAATCAATAATTCCGAGCAAGGGAAAGTATAGCTAAATTAATCCCGTGAACTATATGAATATTAATGATTAAAGTTTTCCATATGACTCACGTGGCACGAAAGTGCAATCAGCGGATACAGAAATTGCTTGAATTTGCTGCATGTCGAAGCAATTATATTTCCTAGAAATATAGATTAGCGAATGGAGAAACTACGCAAGTTATAATCCGAATTATTAAATTTTAGAATTATTATTTTATTATATTTTTAATATTACAATTTAAAATGTCATGCAAATGAAAATATAAATAGACAGTAATAGAGTTCGTAGTTGTTAAAACACAGTTCTCATTTCGATAATAATTATGCCATATTTGCTTTGCGCTTCATCTCACATTTGTTTGAATTCGTGCTGCTATTAATTGCAAGCGATCGATTCTGCATGACAGGATAGTGTAGGCCAACAGTGGAAAATTTAAACGATCGTTCATCGGTGACGACGCTGACTGTCATGCAACCGAAGGGCTAATCGTCTATGTGGCAAAATCCTTGTTTCTTGATCACTAACAGGCACCGATTTATTACAAGTTGTCTTCGTAAAACATTTCAGCGTGCATATCTGAAATATTTCTCAATTAAATATTATATTTATATTATATTATTTTTATCATATACATTCTACAATTTATTATACATTATTATAGTATATATTATATAAAATTTTTGTTTCCTTACACTGAGAGACAAATATAGTTATTTTTGAACCCAACCATAATTTTATAATATTGTTGCGCTCGCGTTGATATTTCTAACAATAAATATGATTAACTATCTATGCATCATTATGTTAACCATAATTATCATTAGAAATATTATAAAATTGTAGTTGGATAATCATATTTTTCTTTCAATATATTTTGGAAAATATTTCTCCATTATCGGAAATTAACATGGAACATTTGTACATTAATAAATCATTCGAGACGATCATTTGTTAACACCTTGTAGCAGTTAGTGTCACTTGAAAAGGTCATTATATTGATCATCATATACAATGCATATGATAGCAAAATTATGAATATGTGAATTCCCGACGTGTCACTGGGTCACTACAACCATACAACAGCTATATACATTGTAGATAAACGATTTCTCCGTACTAGCATTTTCACTCCTGCCGTGCGCACGGCATCGATTTCTTAACCGCGGCATTAGCATCATACCAATTTCGCGCAGTGCTTAACAGCCGTCAAATTCGCGCGTTTCGGTGATTTTACGGCAAACTAGCGGTTCGCGCAATCGATTTTACTCACGCCTTTAAGCCGCCTTTCACCCACGTTATCGCCGGCCATCTGCCGAACCTGATAATAAACCGAAAAATTCTGCTTCTAGGTAAGAGCAGCAGGGTTACACCCGACTTCCTTCCTTCGGGGCACACGTCATCGCGCGAGCAAAACATCGAAGCAAAGTCTCGGCTCGTCTCCCTTGAGGAAACGGATAAACACATCTCTCTCCTTTCTTTCTGCGAAGAGGAAGCGCACTGATCGATCTCGAACGGCATGTTCCGCCGACGAGATGCCGCGACTCCAAGACGCGACTGCACTCGTCGAGCTGCTCGTTGATAGCATCGTGGCATCGTTGAGGCATCCATGGCGAGGGCTGTGAACGCCAGATGAATGGCCAAACTGTTTTCAGATCGGAGAAAAGTTCGGCCTCCGCGCGAGCGAATAGCGATCTGTCTTGCGATAACTCTAAAGACGAGGTAACACAGCGAGGCGCGATGAAAGATCGACTCAGGAAAGACGCCAACAACGTCTCGCCCGAATGTTGAAAAGCTCCAAGCTCGTTGATGATCAAAGAGGCTTTTCCGCGTCGGCATAATCGGTTTTTGCCATTAAAAACTATACTAGAATATTTAATGTATTGAATTATTTGCAGTCTAATGTCTGTCTTGGAAAATTGCTGCAGGAAAATTATTCAATAATAATCCCAACAAAACTTTAAAGCTCTGATCACTATATAAAATTTATCATACTGAATATTTTTGTGTTCTCATAAAAATTCTCCACCTGGGTAAAATACTTTCTCAACAAATAGAAGAAATTAACATAATTAAATTCGAATGTTGAAATATTATACACAAAGATTTCTCGAATAGCACTTTTAACATTCTAACTTTTAACATTATTGAATGAAATTATTGTACGAAATTATAAATTATTTTAAATATTAACTTGTAAAACAAACATATTTAATTTCAGTTTAAAATAATTTATTATTTATCCAATGAACACAAACAAATGAACATTGTGAGCATTCTTTCACGATTTTCTTCTATGCAATTGTTACTCGATCATTGCTAAATTAAACGATAATCTATAGACATTTTTATTATTATAGACATTTTAATTAACGATCGTAAAAATCAAGTTCGTTAGAATAGCGACAGAAAGTGCGTGAGTTTTCGGAGTCTCCCTTCTAAATGAGCTCCTCCCATTCTGACGAACACACTAAAACAGTCGTGCTCGACGCATTAAGGTAATAACATTGGAATTGAAGTGACCGCATGCAAGGGTGCGTCTCTGACTTTATTCACGCTAGCAAATATTATGTGCGAGAGATAAATAGAGCACTAAGACCANGTTTTGANATGAAAAAGGGNGATGGTAATTGAGACCGGGGGGGGGGGGGAGTTCGAGGCGTTTATGAGCTCCCTAGAGACAGCGGATGATGACGGGCACTTCTCGCAATGATGAACGCAGGATTCGCGAACATGCGCCTTGCTGTCGCGTGAAAGCGAAAAATAATGGAATAATCAGGTAGTTCGTATTGGAAAGCAGCTTTCACCCCCTTATTCGTAATCATCGGAGCAACTTCTCGATTGTTGGAACGCGTCCTAATCGTTGGAGCATTTGGCACGCTTGCTTTATCGAGCACAAATCTGCAGCGGTGCCGCGGTGAATGTCCCCGCAAGGACCGGCACATGTGCTCAAACGGCACATATAATTTTTTCCGCAGAATGGAAGACGTTTCTAAGATTATCAGAGTCTCATGGTCGCATGTCTGACGTCTTTTACTTAAGCGATGTTCTTAAAGGAAACTTAAATTTTAATAGAATTTCTGCATATGCATGTATGATATTCTTCGCTGAGAAATAAATATAATTACTTTTGGATCCAACCATAATTTTATAATGTTTCTAACATACATTATAATAAATATGATTAACTTAACTATATGCATCATTATGTTAACCATAATTATTATTAGAAATACTAAAATTGTGATTGGGTTCAAAAGTAACTATTTTTCTTTCAGTGTTTATAGACTTGCCAATTTTTCTTGCACTCTCCAGATATAGACATATATTGTATATGTAGGATCGTCTCGTTTTGAAAAATTGCGTAGAAAGTTCATTTGCGAAAAAAGGGAGCGACCGAAGGGCGCGCGCAAGAACGTATATAATTTATCGATAGATTGTCTCTCGCGGATCCGCCTTGTACATAGCAGAACAGCATCGTCGAGTGGTAGTGCGCAGGGTAAGGTTGAGTCCGGTTGGGCGTTGGAGCGCAGGAGCAGAGAAACGGCAGGACAAACGGACGGCAGCGGGCCAAATGTGCCGACCGAGCGAGCTCCGTACGTTCGTTGCCGAAGAGGCTTTCGCAGGGTATCGCGCGAGCTTAGTGACTCACGAGCCAACGTAGGTCGTGGAGGCTCGACGAAAGTAAAACCGACGACGCCAGGTAAGCCGACTTTTCCGACGGGACCAGGCCGAGGTCGTCGACAAGCCCAAAAATAATCGTAGAGTCCTCCGAAACGAACAGCCACCCCGTAACGAAGCTCTTTTTCATGTCTGTCCATATTCGGCAGTTGCTACTGGCGCGTCTGAAAAATTGTCACCGGTTCTCGGATACCAGAGATCGGTTTTTTGTCCGCGATAAGCAAAACTTCGTCTCGTCGCTCCCTTTTTCGATACATTTTGATCTTAATTGTTTAATTGGATATCTGATCCGCGCACGAGAATCGCGCCCAGCCACTGTGTCTTTGACCGGATAATTAAACGCGATAGTTAAAGAGCTTCATTCGAGAATTTAAAAGCCGGACGACACGTTGAATAACAGCCGTACATTAGTTTCCGGTTTGTAAATGAGGCTAAACACAGATGACCTCTTGCCTACTCCCGAAAATTAATTGAGCTCGTGGGTGTTTTAGACCCTAAGTAGTCATGCATTAAAAGTGACGTAAGCTTATTGTGTACGAGCAGGAGATAGTCACGTTGGAGTAACGCAAGCCGCTGTCACAGGCACTGTTCAATCGTGATAATTATCAATGCAATTGATCTTACCATCAAAGGAACATCGCTTGTGCAATTCGTAGACCTTGCTGTTCAGTAAATTGTTCCTAATTCGTTATTCTGTTCGAGGATACAAATTAATAGTTCAATCACATATCGTAGCAGTAGCTAACATAGACATGTTACGCACGTAGAATATTTGCGCATTAAGCAGCTACACGCGTATAGTAATGCAGTTGCTTCGGTCGATCAAAGTAAAAGGTTTTTTCTCTCGAAGCCATATACTTCACTTTCATTCGCATTAAACGGTAGGATAAAAATTGTTTTTCAAAGTCGCAGAGAACATACAAATTTCCATGAGATTTTAATGTAAGCAGTTGATACGTTTTTCTCTTGTATTTGTTATTTAATTATATATTCAGAGACGTAGCAATTACATGAAAACTACAATAATATTTAACAGCGCGACGAAAGTTTCTAGAAAATAAGGAAAGGGTAGAAGACGAGTGGTTTTAAAAGTTCTCAACTAAAAAGCAATTGAAAGTTTATTTACTTTCATATATTCTTTTTGTAACAATACTTTTTGTTACAACAAAGCTTTAAAACACTTGATATTTTAAAATAATAATAGCTGCAATAATTATTAAAATCAGAACAGAAATAATAATAGTGAATAAAGAAAATATACTTTAATAAGCATCAATTAGAAGAAATAATAATAGGAAGCGATATGTTGAAATACATATGTTAATTAAATGTAGAATTATTGAAAGCTTATATATCTGATAAGATGACACTTTATGTAAAGAGCGTAAAGTAACCCTCCCGTCAAAAACGTGCTCAATAAAAGCGTCTTTGACTATTACGGAGGCACTGCTGGAGGGCTGTACCAGGTGTGTCTACGAGCGGAATATATTTCGAAAGCCGATCGCATCATTGATTATCGACCAGTACCAGTCTCTCCGTTGGCACTCGAACCCTTTTCAATCTGGCACTTCTTTCGTGACTTTAGACGGCACGCATACGTATCGTTACTATCGCCACCTTAAGATCGTGGCCATCCTTGTTTCTTGTTTTTGATCGAGACACTAAACCATATATCACGCGCTTCTTCATGGCCGAGGCATCGTCGGAAACGGAAGCGCGACGTCTCTGGCTTTCCCTAGAACGATTACTCACGGAAGATCTTAATCAAGCTAAGTTTTATATTACTGCATTCGTTTTATGCCATTTCAGTGTCGTAATTTTTTTGCCACTTTACTGCTTAGATATCCGGGAAACGATATTTCAAATGTGACATATCGTCCTGCTGATTCTTGCCGGAAATTCATTAGTTTTAAACTTTAATGCGCGCACATCTATCCACGTGAATCTCACTGGCGAAACGCTCGTAAGGCAGTTAAATGGGTTAACATCCAGGAAGCGTTGCTGCATGTTATCGATAAACCAACGCACGTGACAATTGCAATCGCGGGCTGCCGCTGGTGATTCAAAGATGTTGCTACGTGATAAACCCATGTCGCTATAAACCGTACTCTGGTGGAGCACCAGCGTCGTCCTCGCTGTTATCTGTCGTTACTCCCAATGTGTCCTTCTATTTTGCCAGGGTATCGCTCGTAAATTTCAACGATTCGTGCAATAAAACTCAATTTTTAAACCTACGAGCGCGATATGAATTTATGCGATTTTTTATCCCACGTTACTGAACCATATCCTTGTCTTAATCAAATCTAACAGCGCCAGTTACGTGCAATATTGCACAAGCAAGCGCAAAAAGATATAATTAATTGAGCTATCCCCGAGAGTATGATTCAGCGTAAAACAACCCGACGTGAAACGCGAAACGTAACGTGTAATTTATTATGCAAAATGTGTCATCACATTTTTATTTTGACGTAACCCAAATTCTATATTTTCTTTCTTTCCTTGTACTTTGGTCTCGCAGTATTGCTGTTCTATTTATAGAACATCGATAAGCGCATGTTGCGATATTAATGCGATAACGAAGAATAATTTTTCTCATTGTTAGCAGCAATTAGTGCGATGAGTTCCGATCGCGTCTAGCGATGACACCGAAAGTGAATTCAAAGGAGAATGACGCGAGTGACGTTTTACAAGCTTCTTCCTTCTCATTCTTTTTTGTCGCCGCTGCCAAGAAGCCTCTGTAGAAAATTGCATTGTATTACTTGCCATTCGATGACCTGAATGTAGGTCTCACAGAATTACAGGCATTGCGTGAGCTCGGTATCGACCGCGTGCAATCGACAAAAAATCAAAATTAGCGCATGCATGTCTCACGCGCGAAACGTCCTCCTTCGCGAAAAAAAAAATGAGAATGGCATACCACTGACAATAACAGAGCTACTTCGTGTTTAGCATTCCGGGATTAACCGAATTGATCTCTTACCTATCGTACACCGCAATATAATTAATGTTCTTTGAAAGTAATTTTATCAACGAATAACAAGATAATAGATTGTAATTTTCATAAAATTAATTAAAAACAAATTACTCGAGATGTTGTTAATTAAATGCATTAAAAAGATATTATCGCAATTTTTTCTCTTTAATTACAAGTTTATTTTTGTTATTTTTTTTCTTATTTGATTAATAGTTACTAATTTTTATAGCATAATTAATTGTTTAGTAAAATTATTATAGCGTCATAGATTATCGATAAGACCGATGTGTTATCAATTAATTTAACGACTAATTGCGCAATTTAGCAACACGGCCGAGACTCAACCTTCCACCTTTGATGGAATCCCATTTTCCTGAACTTTCGGTGCTAATAGGAAAGTTGTGCTACCCGTATTACCTCGTATCACATCTATAATCATTCTTTTAATTAAAAGCCCGTTGAAGTTTAACATCGCGTTGAAATCGAGGCCGACTTGGTCAATCGAGTGCCAACGTTCATCTTCTCTTCACGGGGAGTCCACCGCCCTTGTTTAAACGCGTCAACCTAGTCATATTATATGACGCATCCGTGTGTGCACACGTGAACGATGGAGTCGGACACGCTCACCGGGTCGGATCAATAACTCCAGGAATGGGCACTTGCCGGCTGGCAAAGTTGCTCTATGCGGAACAGCCTGTTTCTGATCTTCCCGTCGGAAACGAAAGCGGAAGTGGCCGACGTGTTTAGGAATTTCACCTAGACGTACTCTCGCGATGCCTTTTGCGTATGTCTACAAATTTGAAAAAAGAATGGTCGCAGTCTTCTTCAAGAAATAGATCGAACTTTACTTTCACCCAGGAAAATAGGATAGTCAAACGAATATACATTTTTACAGCTTTGAAGATTCATACATGCAGTTTTGTTTTCCATCTTGTCGACCTTAATTACATATACCTCAATAGAAATATTCATTAAAATTAAAATTATTAAAATAAATTAAAATAATTACATTAAAATTATATTTATTGGAATGTCTACTCTTAGTAAGCATTGTTATGTAACATAAGAATGTATATTTGATAAAACATTTAAAAAATGTTGAAGAAATTCTCTGATGATAGGCCATCTGAATTTTTAGAATATGCAGTAATCACGATTGCCGGTCGTAAAGTATAGATACACGGTCTGACAGAATGAATTGCTTTCGCTGATGCAGTTATTTCTAACGATCCGGTATATTACTCTGGCCACGTGTTTGCTGTGATAGAGTTCGCGTGAAGTTCCCACCATCTGTTATAGATTTCTCTATCCCAAAAATATAGTAAGGAGAAATGAAAATATATTGGAAATATTTTTTGAAAATTACCTTCGTGCTTTTAGCAAGAATTTAGGGAAAGGGCAAAAACAGAGGCTAAAATAAATACATAAATTAACGAAGAATAATATCGAAATGTCTAGAGGTTTTAACAAGGTTAAATGTAGATAAAATCCCACGCAATACATGCAATTTATGTTAGACCGCCTTTTACTTAAATGTAATTTCATCAGGCACTCAAACATCAAGCTATTATACTTTATGCGTGCGAAATGTTATTTTAAGGTTTATTTCGTGTCTCCGACCGACTTAATTACTCGCAGCTACGGTGTCGTGATCAACCGCAAGTAATTTGATCCACCTATAAGTCGCATGCCGTAAACTGAAAGTGAAATTTATAGCCACGTATCGCGAAAGCTTTTATCTTGGTCAACAAATTAGTCCTCCCTAAAAAAAAATCACTTTAATAGAATTTATTTCTAGAATATGACGACACTTTCAGATTTGCTTCTTTAAATCAATATCCGTCATTGATTTAAATGAAGTATTCTTTTTGCGACGGAAAATTATTCTATTTTCAAACTGATATGTAATCTACGATAAATATCACGAAATAGCGTTCCACATGTCCACAAGGATGATAAAAACATTTACTTGGAGAAAAAGGTCAATGCCGAATCCGAATGCGAACTCGGCTGGCGTTGTACAATCATGTCACATCACAATGATTAATGGGCGATGAGACCAAGAGAAATTGCAACGATACATAGAATTTGAAAAAATGAATAGGATCGATGTGCGCTTTCGATCTGACGATTGCCGTATAAAGGGTAATTGTTAGGCCCGCTCAAGGAATGTTGCTCCTTTCTTTCTGTTATCGTCTCTGAACACGGGACTTTTCGTCTCGTGAAGTAATTTTACGATGTTACTCACCAAGGTTAATCGACGTCGATCTACAGCAATACGATCTGTTTCGCCGTTCCGCGCCAGTTATGATCGTTCGCGTGTCTTCCTCCGTTTATGTTTAACTTTCAACCACTTTTACCTTCCGCTCCTTAAAGTCTACGCCGGTCGAAATCACGCTTATGATCATACGCAGTTAGTTATGATGTATCGTACATTCGAAGGATTGCTTGCAAGACTCAACGTCTGAAAATTGGTTGATCGTTTCTAATGTAAGAATAAACTAGCAGGATATTTTAGGCCGAACTTATTTTTATTCTCAAAAGTATTACGTAGCTAGTAACAATATTTTAATATTATGTCATTGAATTTTTCTAAATGGAAAATTATTTATTTGGTTAAGTAAATTTTATCGAATATCTTGCGAAAATTTAGAGTAAATAGTTTTTGATTTATAAAAATTTAAAAAAATACTTTTTCTGTAATAAATAAGAATAAGCAAAGTCCTCTTTTATTTCCCTTTAAGATAATCTTTAAATATCTCCATTAATTAAACGTTTTGTTTCCTTTCATTTCTTAATCATTAATATTACTTTGAAATATCTAATTAATCACGCACGATTTCTGGTTATTCACTGATAGAGTATTTGCACTTGTAAAACACAAGTTGGTAATTGCTGTCGGTTTGATTGCTGTAATCTCGTCGTCGGCACGTAATATCTGTGGCACGTAGAGAGCAGGTGGTACTTTATAATTGAAGGCTATCGTCATTGCACGCATTGTAGGATTATATCGAGGTAGACACATGTATACAATTGTCGAATACCTATATCATATTTCAGCTATGAATTATTCATAGCATTTATGTCTGAGGCTTTCTAAATATTCTGGAGATGTGCAGATAAATATTGTACTCCACACACTAAGAGAAATGTTTTGTATTATGAACCAAAAATTTTGTTGATATGTGCTCAAGAAATTTATTTAGTTGCTGTAAACAAATATGTTATTTGCTTATATCTTGTTATATTGTTTTGATTTAAAGAACAAAACAGAATTGTTTAGAGAACAAAACTGTTTTGTTCTCTAATCCAAAACGACTTAACAAGATATAAGCAAATAACATATTTGTTTACAGCATCTAAATAAATTTCTTGAGCATATATCAACAAAACTTTTCGTTCATAATACAAAACATTTCTCTCAGTGCATATTAAACAGCTCGTTCGAAATAATGAATTAATAAAATCTAAATAGTATTATACAATAGAGAGCGAAATGTTTTCAAAATTTTCTCTATTAACTTTTTCATTTGATAATAATTATTAATTTGTCATTGCAACCAATTATTAATTCATTTGATAAATTTGAATAATTATTAATTCATTTAATAAATTTGATAATGATTATTAATTTGTCATTACAATCAATTTATTAATTTTCCTGTATAGAAAATTAGTTTTTTGTTATTTGTTAAAGTAACAAATAATATGCGCCAATATCTTATAAAATATTGTAGCGTAATACAATTTTTTAGATTGTCTAAGATCCGATCTAAATTAATTAAAATTTGTCTCTTGTATACACAGTTAATCATAAAATTGTTTTCTTCCATATTTTTCTCATGTTTGAAATTTAATAATGAAGCTACACTCTTCGTTACCTCACTTTTGGTATAAATTTTCTTCTGGAACATCTCTCCGATATCTTCCTCGACGCTTTTATCACATTGCATACGTTGTGCATACGTAATGCAGTGTCTCTAATAGTATGAGACAAGGGTCGTCGTCTGACACGCTGCGACATTCATTCACTACGTAGCGGCATTGATGTCGATCGCTTGGTTCGTGAACCTTCACGAAAACTCGCTGCTCACATGTTTACGCAACAGGTTTACGGGGAACCATATTATCCAAGGCGAGGTTGAGATATAGCCTATAAGAGTACGTGAAAGAAATTGATATGGACTCGCAGGAAACCGCGAACCGTATGGCCGAACCTACTTCGGGCCACGGAGAAGCTATGGTAAGCAATATAGGACGAGATACGTAGATCGAAATATGTTTGACGATCATTAACACAGAATTTATGACAGAGATTATATTTTTATCATGATTCTACATCTATTGTGCGCTATTTAATTCTATAGAATTAACAAATAAGCTCCATCTCGCCAATATAAAATAATTGTGTCATAAAAATTACAATTCTTTATAAATAATGAGAATTTTGAGCCGCAAACATAACATCGCTCGTGGCATCCTTTGAAACGAATGAAATCGAGTCGTTCGTGGCTCGATTCCATAATGAGCCAAAAGTAAAACGGTGGCAGGCACGGTGCAAACGGTACGGCGAGACGTCACCGACCCGCATTATCAAAAGATCGATAAACTCAGGGTCACTATTTCACGAATTTCGACTCCCGTTAGCGAAACTGTAGCTCTCTCTCTCGCGGTTTCTACATTGTTATCGTGGTATTATACGTTTATACATTTTATCGTTGTGCAGATTAACCCGCAACATGAAATGTCGCGTTAGAAACTAACAAGATTGAATTGTGAAAGTACTGATGATGATGGTAAACAATTGCCAGCACGCGGTGCTTAAAAGGCGCCATTCGAAATTCATAACGAAGAAAGTCAACGGTGGTTTTATGTAGGAAGTTAATGGCTTAGGCTTAGGATGCCGCAGAAAATTCAGTCAATGTTTGCAGGTTCGCAATTTGAATCGCGGCATGACGAAAAGATCGATGGGCCTAAGGTCAAGGTTTAATACTGTCGATCACAATTTGTGCCTAGTTGCATCAATAACCTTCGGTTTCGTTTCTCTATGTGCCAATGTCGCTCGAGATTAGGAATCCAATTCTAATCGCGTCGCGAACGTTTTCAGTGCCAAATAACGCGATCTGTCTGCATATTAAGGTATTATAATTTATTTTAATCCGCCCAACAAAGGAACGATAAAATCAATGTTCAACAAAGGAATCTTGGAATAAATTTAATATATATTTATTTATCCTGACTGCTTTCAAGAGATTGGAATTCAAATCGTTGATTTCAGATTTCGATATCAGAAACGCACGAATATAATCTCCATATTTGTTCACGAATGAAACCGTGACTGCTACATTAAGATAATGATAATTATGTCTTTAGCATTAAAAATTGACTTTATCAAATTATGGCATCTTTAATTTCTGAGTTTTAATCAAACTATAAAACACCATGATCATAAAAATAATATGTTCGACTAGGATAAACTGACATATTACTAAACTGACAAATATGAAATATTCAATATCTAGATTTTTAAATAAAAGGATTTATATTTCCAAGAATATTTTCAAGCTATTTCCAAGTTCGTCTCTGTCAAACTGATTTATTATATCAGACTCACCGACGAGTGCACATTTCCGCACAGATATACGCGACACATGCTATTTTTCCGCAGGTGAAGCCAAACGTTCCTTTACCACCGCAAGGATTTCAGGCGCGACCGCAAGGTCCCCCTCCGTCTCCCAGAAATTCGATAAATAATGGTCCCATAGGCGCACCTCGACCGGGACCACCATTACGGCGATTGGACAGCCGTTCTTCTCTAGGTCCACCGCCAGCCTCGGGTCAGTTTGTGCAGCTTAGACCTTACGGTCCACCAAGACCACCGGGGGGTTCCTTTCCTCCAAGGCCACCTCAATCCGGCCAGTTGCCCCCGCAGAATCCGCTGCTACCCCCGAATCAACGTTTCGTGTACTCTCCGGGGATTCGAGGTCCTCCGCCGCCAGGAGGTCAACGGCCACCTTTCAATCAGCAGGCGTATCAAGCGCAGCAACAACAGCAGCAGCAGCAGCGAAGCGGCAACGATCCGCGATTTCAGCGACCGGACGTCACACCTTCCCAAAACGAACCGCGACGACCCAGCCAAGAATCCGTTTTTCCGCGGCCGTTACTGAGAAATGATTCATCGGTGAGCCTGCAACGGCAGCATCTTTTATCAAACGAGGAGATCAAGCAACCGACACGACCTCGTATCGTTATCGAAAAAATGGCAGACATCAACGAGACTGGCGCGGATAAACCGGAGGGTTATCTGCAGAGGAAGAAGTCCGATGTTCGCGAGAACGGCGAGAATGACGACGACGACGATGTAGTGATGGATAACAAGAAGTCGCCGCGGCACAATGGCGACGGCGCCCCCGAGGGACTGGTGAATGGTTCCAAGTCGCCTTCAACCCCGAGGAAAGTCGATGACGCTAGTAGACCTGCGAGCCGACCGGGAACGGCTACTATCGAGGATAAGACCGAAAAAATGGACGACAAGCGAGACGTGCCCTCAAGGCCAATTTCTGTAAACGACGATACGGCGGCGCTCATTTCTCAGAGCAGACCATCTTCCGCGGTAAATAACGATAAAGAACAAAAGAGAGAGGAGCAACTCGACAGCAGACCACCGTCAAGCATCGAACAGAGCTTGAAGACTCCTCCGAAATCTTCGGACCATTCGCGATCTGCCACTCCGTCTTGTCTCGACACGCCTCAGAACGCGGACCAGGACAGGAATTCGGATAAATCGCGTTCCAGCACTCCAGCCCGACTCGAACCGCCTGGGAATGCAGAGCCGGAATCGAAGAGCCCTGTCAAGACTCCGGATAAGTCGCGCGCGAGTACTCCGGCCGGTCTGGAAGCATCCGGAAGCGTGGAACGGGAATCGAGAACGCCGGATAAATCGCGTGCGAGCACCCCGGCCTCGCAGTTGACGCCGTCTCCGAATGTGGAGAAAGAGCCGGAAGCTGCGGCGAGTACGCCCAACAAGTCACGCGTGAGCACGCCTCGAGCTGGACTAGAGTCGAGCAACAATGAGATCTCCGTCGAGCCGGACAAACCGGCTGAGGGCACTCTGCGGGTGAAAGAGTCCAGTAGACCAGCGTCGTCATTGAGTTCGACAAGCGAAAAAGGTGGCAAGTCACCGAAATCACCGAGATCACCTACGACACCGGGGAATCGAGACAAATTGTCAGGATTGATTACACCAAGATCGCCCGAGAATATAAAGGGTTACGATAACGGACAGCAGAGAACACTGTCTTCTGCTCGTAGCCCTCGTTCGAAATCACCGAAAACACCCACTGATAGTGGGAAACAGATAGAGGACGGAAAGAAGAAAACATCCTTTGAAGATTCGGCCAGCGTTGAAAAAGCGATGGAAATGGCGAACAAGACAGCGATATCAAAACCTACGTCTCTATCTAAAACCCCACGCGCGCAAACATCGGCGAAAGCAGACGACGAGAAGACTGAGAAGAAAACTGCGGAGAAAAAAGGTCGTTGCGCGCGCTGGACCACAAATTGAATCAAACAAAACAGATCCTGATTTACTTGCTTCACAAATGTTAATTTGTTTGCTTTCGCTCACTGTCCAGTAAAGATTCATGTTCATTTCTACCAAATCAGATTAATTTAATCTTAGTTTAACTTACTTTTCATTTTTTTTTAATTCTTAAGACTAGAAAACGATAAGAAGTAAATTAAACCAAGATTAAAATTAATCTGCATTGATAAAAATGGAGATCAGAGAAGCTACTTTTGTCCTCTTTCACTCTCTCCAGGAATTCGATATAAGATTTCACAAATAAAAAGATTCTATATTTGTTAGAAAATATTTAAAATTTATGTAAAACAAATTGATGAGTTTACGAAGAATTGAACTACTCCGATTCTATATTCGAGACTCTTGAGACTTTGCTTCGATGCGGCACGATTCTAACAAGCATATATCTTTTACGATTATTACGATATAATAATATATTGTTCTTTTTTTCTCACAGCTGTTCAAAATGGCGGAGCAAGGGAATTACCAGTTAGACGGGTAAGTATCTTAAATTACATCTTTATAAATCCGTCTTTCTTTTTTTTTATATACCTTATTTATCTCTCCGATAAATTAAAATCATTCCAAATAGGTGAGTACGAATGAAGACGCAGAGTCACCAACTAAAACGTCAACCGACAAAAGATCGAACGCTGGATCACCTACGAAATCCGCTAAATCATTACCGCGAACTCCCGATACACCTTCGTCGACTGCTCAAGACAAGAAAAGTAAGTATCTTTTGTTCCACGTTAGTTTGATCTCTACGTTACGTAGTTTCGCGTAGGACATATCTCTATCGCGTAGGACACAACTCTAACATATAATCAAAACTAAAGTACTTGGTTACTACATCCTAATATCTTTACCGTTGGTCCTCTCGTTGCATATAAATATAATTGCATCTCTTTTACATCGCTGAGAAATCGGACCGAATGCCATAGAAAGAATTAGAGTAAGGACAATGTTTAAAACGTCATATTACATTAACGTAACATGCGTCCAAACGATCTTGTGTCTTTTAACCCTGTAGAGTTGCCGATGAATAAAGTTCAAGTCGGCGCTGCGCCCTCTCCGAATCTGAAGACTGTACGATCGAAGATCGGTTCTCTAGACAACGCGAGTTACAAGCCGGGCGGCGGTAGAGTGAAAATTGAGAACAGGAAGCTGGACTTCAGCAAAGCGCAACCGAAGATCGCCGCGAAGAACGAGAAATACATGCCCAGCGGTGGCGACAAAAAGGTTGATCCCTTTCATCTCCGGTGAATTAATCATCCTATTGCCAATATGAACGAAAAATTATTCCCGCGTTTCTTAAAAAATATCTCTATTTTTCTTTTTGATGTTCGTCAGATATCTAAATTAGCATCAAAAGTAAAATCAAGAAGCAATGGCGTGTCAAGTATTATTATAAATATCATCATCAAATTTCCATCATAGATTTCCCAAGTGAAACTCCAATGGAATGCCAAGCCCAAAGTGGGCTCCTTGGACAATGCAACTTATAAACCAGGCGGTGGTGACAAGAAGATCGAAACAGTAAAACTCGACTTCAAAGACAAAGCAAAGCCAAAAGTCGGATCCAAAGAAAACGCGAAGCATGTTCCTGGTGGCGGCGCTGTCAAGGTAAGATTTATTGGAGTATTACATTATCTGTAACGTGTAATTTAAAACCGATTTTTACTATAAGCCAGTTATATATATTTCCTAGTTTATTAATCAATTTTTTACTTTTTTAATATATGTACATTTCTGTGTATAAGCGAACTTTGAATGACATTCTCGGCTAATCAATAGTTCAAATTTAAAATATTATTTTCAATTCTAATAATGCTTTAATTAATATTAGCACGATCATATCATTCTCTGCATCGAGCAATTAACCCCAAAGGAAATTATTAACTACTGCATGCATTATATGTGTGATTGTATGCGTTTACAATCACATTCGTATTTATTAGTATTTTATCTTTGACGTTTAATAATTAGCTGAACGAAGGAGCAATAAAGCTATTGTTAACTGCTATGCTAGAAAGTCACTACAGTAAGTTCTCATCTTTACATGACTATTAATTCTTCACAATTCACGGAATGGTTGATTCGGTGACAGAAGCTTAATTGGCATAGAACTCATTGCAAATGCAATGCTCGCTTCGTTCATTTTATGTTACAAAAATATCCGAGATAATTATTCAGTAATGCGCTAGTCCAAATTCCATTGCATGCGGAATGCTGACATAGATAGTAAAATATATATATGTATACTTTATTTGGAATATACATATATTCCAAACAAAGTTATTAGTTTTGAAAGAAGAATGATGATCTAGCAAGGGAACAGTTATATGTATCTTGACCATTTTTAAGCGGAATTAATAATTTCAAGTTGTACATGACTTTGCAGACCTTAAAGTCGTTAAACTTGCAATTATAAATTGTACTTTACAATAGTCCTTCCAAAGAAATTTCTAGCGAGGAAGAACGTTTGGCCCGTCAAGCGCAGCATCGTTAATTTTCGTTAAAACCCGAATTGAAAAACATTGTCATTGGAAAACCCAATTGTGCAGCTAATTCGTACACGCATGTGTTGTCCATTGTCATTATTAACAAGCCATTGTTATTTCTTGATGTTCAGTCCGCAACTCCGCCAAAGACCCCGCAGGAAACGAAGAACGACGTGAGTATATCATACAGCTAACGAAATAGCGTGCAAATTATGTCCACGTGTAGCTTTCTCTCTACCTTCCTCACTCCGCACTTTGTCCATTATGGCCTTCGTCTGATTTTAATCATGACATCATGATTAAAATTAATTTCTCGTACTTCGTGTCAAAATCGTGGAAGTAAAATAAGTAATCGAAATTACTAAAACAAGCGTACAATTGTATATATCGCCTACATCGATATTCCAACGCTGGAAACCGCTATTTATAATCAACGTGATAGATCAACTTAGTTTACCGTCACGATTTACGAGATACGAAAATGGCTTATCATCACTTTGCAATAAAGTGGTAAAGTTCTATCTATATCACCGGATATAGACGTAAGTAATGTGTATGTTTGATGGAAGATTTAAGCATGTATTTCTCTGCATGTTTCCAAATTTACTTAGACTCTTGGTCAATTCTCTTACCGTTTTAAACTTGTTAATCTCATTGACAGACGAATATTGTAATAAATATATTCTATTATCGTCCATTCGAGAAAAATAAAGAAAATTTTCTATTTTTAGCTTTTTATTCTTACTTTCCTCTAGCCGCTTATCAAATAGGATTTTATTGATGAATCAATAATACGATTCGTCGTTCATTTTCTCAGATTCCAACGCAAAAAATAGATATCAAGGCCGAAAGCAAAATCGGTTCGTTGGACAACGTGAAGCACAAGCCGGGCGGTGGCGACAAAAAGATTTTCAACGACAGAGATTATCTTCGGCAGACGAGTTCCAACGTTGAGAGCTTGAACGGCAGCGGGTCCCAGGTATGTCTCTTCACAAGATAAAAAAGTCTTGAGAACAATTTCATTATAGAACTTCGTTACTTCTCTCTCTTATGAGAACTTTTACACGACAAAATCTCTGGCGTGTTTTTTCGCAGAGGAACACGTCGCAATGATGAAAAGTTGTAATCCAATAACATTACTTCTCGAGATTTTTCGCAATTTAAAGTCTGCACTCACGTGCTTAAACACGCGTTGCATGCGTATTTGTAATGCCATACACAGTATTTGTAATGCACATTTAAAGATTAGTCTGCATAAATAATTATCAGAAATAAATATATAATAATGAAAAAAACCCTCGAAACATATTGGCTCAACTTAGAAATTTATTTAAAAAATTTTTGATAAAATTGACCCTGTCTGAATTTAAAAAGTCATTTATTTATGAAATGTTCCGTAATATTTGTAACCGTGAAATATTATAAAATGTCTCCCCTGAACTCGTTGGGGGGAATTCTTTCTTTAAAAAAATTTAGCGGGAAATAATATCGTTCACTGACTATATTGACTTTTTGCTTTCTTCGAATCCATATTTATATTATACGAGTGATGCTTTTTTTTACTTTTCTATCTCGCCTATCTTCTATTTTTAACATGTCGTTTTCGTATCAACGTTCGTAACAACGTTTTCTATCTTCCGATTTGAACTATTTCTGCTGGTTGTTACCTACGCAATTGCGGTCTTCATATCGCAGATATTAAGGGTTATTATCCCTTCGTCGTAATCATTACAATTAAACTTAATGTAATGCAATCATTTTTTGCTTCTTTTTACATTTTATTTGTAAAAGAAAAAGCTAAAGAAATAATAAGTTATAATTAAAACTAATCGATGTTGAGGGAATCGATTTTAAATCAAATAAATATAATGCTGCTATGAATTATGTGCAACTAATCAGGATAAGCCGCATGAGAAGAGATGAAAAAATTTGTTTTATGGGAAAATCTTTTGGAACGGTAATTTATTAAAATAACGTCTGATGGCAGAATATTGATAGAATGCTAGCCTGTCGCACAGTCTATGAAAAAGTTAACGCGCATTAAAAGATGGACAATTATTTATTTTACTCAGCCGATTTTATTCAGTATTCGTAAGGATGCTGCAAGCTTAATCCTGATATCGTGTCTTGTGCCCGCAGAGCCCCGTGCCCTCCGGCGCGATCACCGATTCCGGCAAGAACGGCCTGCCAGCCTCGGACGAGAACCTGAACCAGGAATGCTAGGTCACGAAAAGTCGGCCGATAGACCCGCTTTAATTATCTCATTTGCATGTGATTAATCGCGTTTTATCCATCTACCCCCCTTTGGAGGACAAACGAGCGCTGTCCTCGCGCGATCGAGAGAAACATTGAGGCGTATGGCGCACGGAACTCCTCGAGAAGAAAGGAGCACCGCGATCGATATCTCTGTCTGTGCAAACGATAAGATTTTGCGCGACGGGCGAATTAAATCGACGAGCGAGGCAAAATACGTTCGCGTATTATTATCGCATTGATTCGTTATCAAGTACAATGCGAGATTCTCGGGTATTTTCATCCCGTGTTTATAATAATTTTAATTATCTTTAGAAAAATTAAGCGAATACGTGATCATGCATTGTGTGAAAACATCTCGTCAAAATACGTTAATATTTACATAATACGTAAATGCGCAAATTATGCGACATGCGAAAGAAGCAAAAGAACTGAGAAAAATATTTCATTTTTACTATACCGACAAAGAAAAAACAGATTTGAAGAATAATTTCCATACCCACATATGGAAGCTCTTTGTCTTTTTAAGCGATAGCTTTATTAAAAATTCCTGTTTGTCTACAATTTTCTAAATCATTATATCAACGCGTTTCTCATGTTCTCGCTACGCGAATATTTGCAAATTATCGACTTTTGATACGCTTTTGTGCCATAATTGATCATGTATCACGAATTACAATTTAACTCTTTCACGTATAAATTTAATATGTTCCAATGCATCATAATAATCGTTTAAAAAGTTAAGCTAACAAATGCGCGTGAAGATAAATTCTATGAAGATAATTGTATCGTATAGTGAATAGAGCAAATTATAAATGTCTTCAAATTCTTCATCGTTGATTTTGCAGACTACGTGTGAATGTTATTCTAATTTCATTTAATTTACATACTGCTAATCGTATTTAATTTCGCGAATGTAAAGCTGTTTATTCTTATTATTTAACTTATCGCCAGTGTCTTATTCGTATCTGTCTGTACGTAAAAGATTCCAATGAAAGTACAAAAATCACGTAAACCCGTGCGTCGTTATGTGCAGAAAGAAGCATCGCGTCCTCTTAGGGGGAATAGACGTTAGACAAACGTGTACATTAATTTCCGCATGAGGAAGTCTTAATAGTCGACAATCCCTCGACATCGTGCGTACGTTGCATTTCACCGGGGTTACACGGAGTTACACGTCATCCCGAAATAGTAAAATCGCGAACGACGATGCGTAGCTTACCGTTCACGTATTACGACCTTCAATACGTGGTCGGTTTATCGATCTTCCGAGGAGACGGAAGATCGACTATGCAGGCAGCAATCTCGATATGGACGAATTACGATTCGTAGGGGAACCAAGCACTGCACCGGCGTCGATTAATCATGGATAACTTAGCTTTTCGCACCATATCTACATTGCAGCCGTGAATGCGATACGAACAAACGGTCGCGAGGTTATTATATCTCAGAGCTTTACGCGCAGTTATCCAGGATTAAATCTCGGTGCGACGAGGGACGCGAGGGATGAGAAGAAAAGTGCCAGAAGAGCCATGTAACACGCGGGTGAACTCGCGAACTGTGAACACTCACTCGCGCGAGACACCCGCCAGGTACATCGGGCTGATTAGAGAGATTGCGCTTAGACGACAGGTCATACGAGATATTCGTGTATACCTTACTGTAGATACATAATCAACACACATGCATCCCATGAGTATATATAAAATATATCGCTGGTGTGAAAACAGCATCGAAAGATGATCGGTGTTCCAACGGAGAGGAGGGATCGATGATGGAGAATGCGTGCGACCACGCCAAAAATAAAAATCTCTCACTTACGTCACTACACTACCTTAGGTACTTCGTGCAATTTACACATCGCTAAAAAGAGAGAGAAAGAGAGAGAGAGAGAGAGAGAGAGAGAGAGAGAGGGAAAGATATGTAACACATTATTTACACTGTATTGCTTCCACATGGATTATATTAAGAGATAATTTAATTCAATTAACGTAATGTGCGATATTTCACGGAGACAGAGAATGATAATTAACTTTTAGATCCTCGTAATTGTCATAAGTTACCACTTCGTACGAACGCAATAGTGTAACGACGCGCCCGCAGCGCGTCCTGCATTAGAATCGCTCTGGAGAGGCATTATAATAATATTTTTGTTTTTAAATTTATAGCCGTTCTTTGTCTCTCAACACCCGCATCCATATCTAATCCTAATCTTCTTGATCAGAAACAAATAGCTGCATCCTCTTTTATCTTCATAAAAATTATCTCTTTATTCATCTTTATAAAAATACACGTAGAACGTAATTACTTAGTCTTATTATGTAAACACCATAAAGACAAAACGTGCAGCAAAAAATATGCATAATCGTCGTCACGCGATAGGTAACATCCAGGAGCAAGATTCTTTAATTATATTCCTTTTAAGGTCCATTAAAATCCGTCTAATCTACTCTATTTAAATTTTTAATTTATTAACATTATAATAAGAGCAATTAAAAAAAATAAAAAAATTGAAAATAATTGACGAAGATTTGTATCATTTGTAAATATTAAAATATCTAATTTCAGAGAAATATTAAAATTTCTGTTTTTAGAATTAGGCGTTAAATTTAATTCTCTTTGGTTGAAAGAATGTAAAATATAATGAATGTACATAGATTTTTCAAATTAGATTTGTTTAAGCTTAATTTTTTTTTCATATCACGATTACAAGGATTAGATTTAAACACTATCTCAAACACTATAAAACTCGATTTCGTAGGTCAGTTAAAAATTAATCACTTCGTGCAAGATTTACAATACGAAGATTTAGTATCGACGTAGGCACGACCCTGAAACTGATTCCTGCTGCAGTTGAGCACGAACGGTACCGGCAAACACGAATAGCTCCTCAGTCCTTCCTTATCGATACCCTTATCTATTAGAACGTATTTAGAAAACTTGCTATCCCTTAAAAGGATAATACGCACAGCGTGTATCTCACCCTCACGTGCAATTCACTCAAGGTCCGCAAAGCATCGCTACCATTCACCGCCTGCCAATCAAGGTCAGTTTGCACATATTGTGTAACAAAGGGGTGCATCGAGTTACAGCTCGCTAAGTGATCAATGACATTTACTAGATGCACCCAAGTATATTACTCTCAATTTATTCTATCGTTGAACATATTTATAAATAAATGATCGTTGCGATTCTCCTCCAGACTCAGACTTCGAAGGATGATCCGAATAGTTCAAAGACCAGCGACGAGATGCGTCAGCCTCAACCGCCACCTTCGACTCCGACCAAAACCCGTGGCGTCGTGTCTCCCTCGTCCGTCGTGACACCCCAAGCCGTTAGAAGCGGACTGGCCAAATCTCCGGAAGCCACGACGCCCAGGAGGCAACTCACGCAGGAAACAGGGGGTCCGACCCTCGCAAATGGATCGTCCAAAGCACCCTCGCCAGATGTGACAAACAGCAAGAGCACGCCGAAGGGTCGCTCACCGAGGTCACCAACTTCCCCGCGTCCACCCAGTAGTCTGCGCGTTAGATCCGCTGGCGATAAATCCTCCCCTAGCACACCTAGAAAAACGTCACCCGGCACACCTAGTAGAATATCTCCCGGCACCCCGAGGAATACTCCGTCCCCCAAGGAGCTGCGTCTTCCGAAACTCGCGTCTTCGCCGATATCACAAGAAGCTACTCCAGCGGTTGCCGAAACTCATTCAAAAATCACTTTGCCGAAATTGATCGAATCATCTTCGGTTTCCGCCCGAATGGCATACTAGAGCTATCGAATCAAAAACGCGACGGGCTTTCCGGCACTTTAGTATAGGATGCCACAGACTTCTCGCATGTTCTTTCGTTTGAAATCAAACTTTTCTCGACAAAGATTTGATTTTATTCGTCTGATTACAGTTTTTTAATATTTAACTTTTTAAACATCTTCATATCTCCATTAAATAAAATCAAATAAAAATGAAATAATGAAATAATGTTCGTAACACTAAAACTTAATTCATAATATCATATAATAAAAAAAATTGTTGATGTCAAATTAATTAAGAACTGGAAAGGAACTACGAAGTCTGGAGTCCTACTCATTTCATAAAAGTGAGAGTGCAAAAACTAATTAGTAATTTAGAAAAAATAACGATAGGAAAGTCATATTACACTATATTTGCTTGAGCAGATATCTTCTTTTTATTGAGAAATCTACTCTTAAGTAAAAATAAAAACTTTTTTATTCTAATCTAATTTCAAACAAATAGAAAAGATTGGCAAGAAAATAAAATGAAAATTTCAGACGAAATGAAGGGACATGTTTTTTGCAAGTCTCTATTTTTTCCAGTTAAATTATATAATTTTCAATCTCGTATCTTCTATGTACGGAAGATATAATGAGTATCAGAAACGTATTCATCAAATATCAATGAATGATTATAATATCGTTTTACTTTGTTATTCTTAAACCATAAAAGAAATAATCGAAATTTTATTATTACTTGTTATTTTAACATTATAAATCACGTATTTTTAAAGATATTTTTAATAATTTGATTATGAATTAATGATTTATACCTTTCTAATGCCGCACGATTTTCTAAACTATATAAAAATAAAAGCTATATATATATACATATACAATATATACGAGAATGACGCGTGGCTTCGTGCTAACTCGAGTAATTATTAATGAAAGAGTCCTGAATTCAAATCCCGATCCTACATATAATTTTTAGCGGGAAGGAGATCTTTATATCTAGGTGACATTAGGGATTGAAGTAGCCCTACTCGTCTATTTTACACTACAAAATATACACAATATATACATAATTATTAACAAAATATAATGAAATATATCCATATTGATTGTGCAATGAATGGGAAATGAGGGAGAAGGAAAACACAAAAAATAATAATGACAAATCAAAAATTAATATATATGTGGGATTTATAGAAGTAAAAATATATATATAAATATATATATATATATATTTAGACTATAGAGTCTTTTGAACACACTCGCAGCATTATTTCCATCCAAAATTATTTCGCATTTAAGTTTTGTGTAAAAACATATAAAAATACAGCAATTCAATCGATCATAAATCTACGTCAGTTTTTCTTTGGCAGTGGTGGTGGAACTAATTTGACCCCAGTGAAATAAGAATGAGTCAAACCTTTTTTCGCAGTTATCCTCTGATTAGGATCGTACATCAGCATTTTCTAAAAACATAAAAAAACATATGTAAAAAAAAAAACCTCGCCCGCTTTCGCGGGATAGATGCTGATTTTCCCTTACTGAAAGTAAGTCTTTGGCATCTTCGTCAAAACTGGGTAAAACGTCGCCTATATTAGTTGCCTCCCATCTTGGGAATCTGGATGTGTAGTCCGGAAGCTGTGACACCCCCGGCCAGATCGTTTCATCCGGTGTGCCGAGCATGCGAAATATTCTAAATAACTGATCTATTTCAGAGTCTCCGGGGAACAGAGCTCTCCTGGTTGCCTATAAAGATCGTATTATTTCGCAGCATACAACCGCGGTTTTACCACGTTATCTAAAGACTTGAACGTCGCGCAATTTTCACGTACCATTTCTGCGAATATACAACCGAGACTCCATATGTCCAGCGCACAAGTGTACAATTTAGTTCCTAGGAGAACTTCTGGTGCGCGATACCAAAGCGTGACAACCTCGTGCGTATAAGTGCGAACGGGTACGCCGATCATTCTGGCTAATCCAAAGTCGGCCAGTTTTATATGACCGTCTCGATCTATCAATAAATTCTGCGGCTTTAAGTCCCTGTGTAATATACAACGGAGGTGGCAAAAGGAGATTGCTTTCAGCAATTGGCAGAGATAGCTCTGTAACACAAACCGCCCTATTTTTAAAAGACCCACGAAAATGCGGCTGAGATCCGCATTACCTTGACGAGAGCTGGCTCTAGGCCCCCCTTAACGGAGTCCAGCAGTTTTTTCAGATCCTGCTGCAGAAATTCAAATACGAGATACAGATGATTGTCGCCGTCTACGACATCGAACAATTGTATGATGTTTGGATGAGCGAGGTCTTTCAATAACGATATCTCCCGAATGGCGGTAGACGGGACGCCTTCCCTTTCCCTGATTTAAAGCAGCACTATTTATAATTTAGCACAACTGAGTGACTTTACCTGATGATGAACACGTTAAAAAACATCTTAATTCTTCGTAGGAAAGTTTCATTCTTTTTTCTTTAATAAAACTTCCCGCTCGAAAAGTTTACTTACAAATATCTTATAAACATGTACAATATAACACTTAAAACATCAAAGTTGCGTCGGTGGGAGAAGACAAATATAATAATATATTATAAAAGCAATTCATTGGGAGGAGCGTGGCTCCGTGCTAATGCGAGTGTTTGATAACAGAAGAGTCCTTAAATTTGAATTCTGGCCTCCTCATCTCATATCCCATTTTCAACGGGAAATCACAAAGAATATATTTATAGTTCTAGGTGACATTAGGAATTGATATAGCCCTACCCGCCCAATGAAAGTAACTTAATCAAAGCAATTCGTTAATCTCAATATACCCAAGGAAAAATTATATTATTTTTAATGAAAGATTTATCTGCTATAATTGCAGAAGATATATACATAGATACATACATAAAGTTTCTCTCCCAAAAATAATCCTAACGGAACACATCTTATAATCAATAATTAATAATTACAGTGTATTAAATAAAAAATACCAAATCAAAAACCAGGCGAGCATGGCATAATGGGACAAGCTGAATAATGTGGTGCTACGAAAATTAGTGTAACGTGGCCCCCGCAGATTCAGCTGACCCCAATATGCAGATTGTTAGCAGTGTATGTTTGTTAGCAATGTGCACAAGCAAAAGCCCAGCTGATATTGCAATTCTGCAAACTGATTATTTTTAACATATATTATATAGATAATGGCCGAATTAATCTCGAATCAATTTTGTAAAGTCGCGGATAAATTAACAGCGCACTTAATTAAATATTCAGATAGATACCATTAAATTTATAAAGATACACCATTAAAATTAATCATACGCCATTAAATTATTCTTATGAATTTTTTACCTCTAAGTAAAGAATCAAATTAATAATATGACGCATTTGTACAAAAAATTATACAATTTTTTTAAATTGACAAATATAGTTTCTTGCAAAAATAATTAAAATATTCGTATGCTTATAAATTTCAATTAATGTTTTTATATAGATATTATTTGTAAATAGAGAATGTAAAATATTTTATTAAAATAATATTATATCAAGCATTGAAAAAAAAAGAATAGGTATTAATGATATATAGCTATGGAAATTACATTCCAAACTAGATTAATATAAGCTTATAATATATAATCATGTTATGAATCTACATAAAACAATTTAAGAAAACTTTTTAGAAATATAAACAAGTATTTTCCATTAAGAAGCGCAATTGGTTAAATTAAAAGAGTTAGTATAATATTAATATATTTATGATGTGATTAAATATATGAAAAAAAGAGAGAGAGAGAGAAGAGGGGAAAAATACTTTTTGCATCGTTCCTATTAGCTTATAATTTTCAAGGACAAAAAGATAAGAAGAATGTAGTATAAGGAGTTGCTTGAAAAACAATTGACAATTGACCAAACAAACGATTTCCTATATTATTTACTTTCATGGAAATTCTGTAAAATAACAAAACCTTTGTATAAATTCTACATACACAAATCCCTAGAACAAAATCCCATCTGACTCTTGCGTCCTTTCGAGAACGCTTCTGCCGGGATTTAAAGTCTGAATCAAATTCACCCTGGTCCGCGTTTACAGGGTAATATACTCAACAGGCGAGAAAAACAGAGAGGGAGAAAGAAAAAGAGAGAGAGAGAAAGAAAGATTTATGTTTCCGAATAAATTGACGAGGCCGCACATACGTCTCTAGGCGGATTTTCTTGAGTGCCACCAGCTTGCCGGTGAGCTTGTCCCGGGCCTTGTAGACGACTCCGTACGTTCCCTCCCCTATCTTCTCGATTTTCACGAAGTTGTCCATAACCTCAACGTTGCCGCGCTCGTCGTCGCCGCCACCATGGGCTCGGGGACGCCGCTCTTCGGTCAGGGCCGCCGCCGTCGCCGCGCCTTCCCGCACCTTCTCCACGGTTGACGCCGTCGTTGCTCCGTGCTTCACCCCCGAGTGCCGCCGACGCGCCGGAACGCCGTGAATAAGATCGGCCGACGCAGGCCGTTTTATCGCCGCCTGTTTATCAACACCGCGATGCTACGTGCGCGCGCCCGCGGTGGCCATTTTTACTTTTTCGGAGATTCGGAGGGGCTGGAGAGAGGAATCGATAGCGCGAATCGATGAACTACTCGCCATCGTCCACGCGAGATCGATGCTCAACCCGCATTAAATAATCGATGGAAAGGGGTGAATGAATTCCCTGGTGTCGCAACACGAATGTAAATAATCTTCATCGAGCGTCTATCGATCGTAAAAAAGTTCATAAGAAATTTAATTTGTCGAAGCTTTACTTTACGATGCTAGAATACAAGATAAATTTCAATAATTCTGTTTGTTCATATCCTCTTTACGGTAAGTTTTTTAATAAATTTTTTTCAAATAAGATGACAAATTATTTGAATTTATTATATAATACTTTCCCTTTAGCGAAATTTTTTCTAAAAATTTTATACAAATTAAAACATTTTTTAGATATACTAAAAAAGTCTACGTCTTTTCTTATATTTCTTAGAATTTTTCATATATGTGAATTCTAAAATATCTTGAACTTTTTCAGATTTTATAAAATTTCATTAGACATACTTGGGATTTTTCAGAATTCATATATGAAGAATTTTAGAAAAGATATAGATTTTCTCAGTATTTCTGAAAGATTCCAATTCGTATAAAAATTTTTTAAAAAGTTATACAGAAATTCTGAAAAATTTTTATTAGAGTTGGTATCGCAAAGCTTTAATTAAAACAAAATAAACTCGCGATTAACTTTTTATATAATTGATAGGTCCTCAATGAGAAATATCCAGATATAGTACATACATATAAGTAATAAATACACACATATCCGAACCTTCATCTATTTATTTATCGCAATCGCTACACGAGAGCTCTAACAATTGAGACTCTATCGCTCGCAATCATTTAGCTCTTGATATTTCTTCAGCATCGTGCACAATAGCATGCTTATCTATCTCATAATTAGTTTCTTTAAAATTCTTGTGCTTAACATATTTGAGATTGTTTCTCTTCCGTTGGGAATGCACGAGTGTCGGAATTAAACATAGCCTTTCTCGAGATCTGATTCGTTTTGAATCTTAGAATTAGGCGATACCTCAATTTTTCTGGAGAGGATAATACATAAAGCTGCTCCTTGTAGTCGAATTCTCCGCACTTTCTTTCGCTGCCTGATACACATATACGCACTTTTCCATTTAATTTTAATTTCAGAAAGTGTGATGTGACGCGGTTACAAAGAACACCTGTAGAGTTTAGGATATTCGGTGTGAGGAGATAAATCGAATACGATTTCTAACGTGTACAATACATGATTTCCTTCATCTAGGATTGTCATACACTCAAATCCTCCCGCACGCATCAGTTTTTGATTTCAAAAGTTCCCTCATGCCCAATATATTACGGACAATATAATCGGGCGTTCTTTACATCATTCTGTCTCGCAATTACGTAAAGATGCGTTTAAATCACTTCCATACGCATTTTTCGATTGTTCTTAGCTCTCAGGACATACGTACAGTAATTGAATCTAATTACGAGTAGACTGATTATAATACGTATTTTTTAGGTAAAAATATGTATGTAGGAATTACGCTACCGTATATATATTCTCGTACGAGCTCTCTATTCTGTGCACACGTAAAATATATGCACGTTATCTACCAAAGCCGGAGGAAAGAGGCGCATAAAAATTGGAATGTTTGCGTGATTTCATTTCATACGCTTACGCCGGAAGATATATCCGCAAGTTATACTTTATACTATTCGTGAGATGTGATTGCGGATAACTTTGTAAATTTGCGCGGACTCGAACCGTTCATCAGAACGATATTGGGTAATTCATCAGAGCGACGTTTCCCAAATATCGAAAAAAAAAACTCTTCAAACGTGCAACGTCAAACTACGGTTTTATTGTTCAATAACGAATTCCCTGAATTTCGCTTATTTCTCGTTTAATTATATTCTTGGAATTTGAAAATGCATGGAACAATGAGCTCGATTCGTTATTGAACAGCGAACACGCGATATAATAGGTATCTTAATAGCTGTTTTTCCGGGCAGGGAGACTCATGAAAATGTAGCTACCGCAAGATTCGTCCCATCTACGTCTCACGTGATAGGACGTAGATAGAAAATATGCTATGTCCTCTAATATCTAGAATAGGGCACGATGTAAACGTACATACATCGCGATTAATAATAATTTCCATGCACATTAAATTCACAACACGTGTCTCACATAGTTTTCCTTATATTATGCAGATCGTCTGAAAAAAACCTGGAAGAATATTATCTCACGAGATGTCATTCAATAAATAGCATCTCTTTCTTTACGAAAAAAGATTCACAATAAAATATAATTTTCACTGTAATTAAATCCATGCGAATTTAATAAATTCAATAATATTCAACAAGATGATTTGAATACTCTCTCTCCTTCCTCTTATAACCGTAAAAACTTAAAAGCCTGCGAAAATCCATAAAAAAACTCTGCATTAGTAAAAAAAGAGCGGCTATTATATAAAGTTCTTCAATGACTTCTCACCAGGTTATTTATGACATCTCAGATTCTCATTATGCGGAAGTTTTTTTAGAGTGCACAATCAGCATAGAATTTAATTTCAAGCAAAGCACTCATATTGGATATTTTTAAAGGATGAAACTTGAAATACGATAGATTTTATATTATCGTCGATTATGGCATTACCGTACTATAAAATGATTCGATAGTTATACATTTTAATTATAATTTCTTAACATTTTGAATAATATGCATATGATATCGATGTGATATAAGCAAGTAGGTGTACGAAAGTTGTCAAAAGTAAGCCAAGTTTCATCCAAATTAGATATGGTTTGTTGTAACGATACATTACAATTTCTTTCGATTATTTTGATTATAAATTTCTTAATATAACATAAATTACATCATAACACTGTAGAATATTTTAAAATATAAAAAAACAATCTCTTCGCAAACATAAAAATATTACAAAGTTATCTAAAAGTACTCAATGATATGACAGAATTTTTACTCGGGAAGATATAAATTTCTAGCTATCGTAATGTATTGAATGTAATTATATAGATATATATATTTTATATATATATATATATATCTGATTCATTTATATATAGGAGAAAAATATGGTTGACAAGATCGTGGATGTTATCTATGCTTTATCATGATGAACTATTTTCTCTCATGAAAAAATATTAAAAAAATTAATATGCATATTACTTTATATCATTTTTTTTGTTCAGTATTTTTTTAGAATGGTTTTAAACGTTATGGTATATTTTTGAATTGTGAAATTAAATGATAAGTATGACAATGTACTAGATCTTCATCACTAACTTTCATTATCGGATTGTTGGAGAAAATGCAACGAAATTTAATAGAAATTTATACTTACATGTTTTCTGCCACTAGACTACAAGGCGCATTGAGGCTTGTTTCGAGTGTTCTAAATTGTATGACTAGAGCACACATTTCAGTTATTCGTCTAACTCATTCTAAAACCTATGATTGCCCAGTTAAAAAAATGTATTAATTTCTGTTCTTATTGAGCATTATTATACGTATATAATTAAAAATATTAAAACACTAAAAGAAAAAGTAAATCATAATCCTTGGAAGATATGTTGCATAGTAATATGTTCCAGGCAATCGAAAATAAAATTAATCTCAGATATTTGTCCTCTTCCTATCAAAAAGTATCATGTAACACATATAATACGAATAAAAGAAAGGTCATTTTCGAATGTATCGCCGAATCAATATAAATAATTATGCTGCGGAAAAATAGCTCTTGCAGCTTTTTCCTGTGGATCTAATTGATTACGATAACGCCTTGCCATAAAAGCTGCAATCACCTGAAAATGTTTAAATTTATAAGATCCGGAGAAATTCGAAGTAAAGAATAATAGGAAAAATATAAAAGTTATGTTGTCATGTAAATCACTGCATGCTATGTACTGCATATAATTTACATGTTTTTTAGAAAATTATGGATGAACATTAGCGAATGAATCGGAAGCGGTAATGCTAACAACGCTGAAAAAAAAAGATCAAAAGACCACAACCGACATATGAAGCCACCCACCATCTGTTAGGAGGATCATATGAAGTGACAGAGGACATGGCGATGGTGTTAGACTAGAGGAAAGCACTAGGATTAGCTCGTGGATCTTTCTGGTTCCTGTACCTCACGGTCAACCATACACCAACAAACTGTAATTGGGCACACATGTTAGCATTAGCAAAATGAGAGTATTTTCATCGTAATCGATGACCGCAATATGGATATGGTGCACTTTTAATTAGGTAAAATTTTTAAATATCAATATTAAGTAAATCTTCTATGCAATATTTAATATTATACAAATTGCGATATGTACAGTTTGTCAAACAAGAGCATGACCGGAATAACTTTTAAAAATATTTATTATTTAAAATTGAAAATATATACACTTTTTCCATCACATGAGAGCTACGTTACTCTATTTTTAATTGAATTGGACAATTGTGACAGTCGATCCAATTGATTAATGTCAAATTGTTCTTTTCATCGAGTATAAAACCTACTCCGTTCGAGAAAGAGGCTATTTCTTCACGACAGTCCGGCATAACTGAGGTTTTATCTATATTACGACGTAGAGGAGGTCGCTTTCTACAGGCATACTGAATTTTTAGCTTACTATTTATCTAACGAAAGGTACGCTCTTGTTTGACATAAATTATATATACAATTATATATACATGAAAAAAATTAATATGTGCTGTAACGGTTATTTGTGAAATCTTACCTCTGTAAAGCTAAAGAATAATCCTATACTGCCACATAATTTGAACGCATAATCAATGGTAGACTGCAGTTTATGCATACATGTTGGACAAGGTGGACAAGGTGGCATTTGATTGACATCGATGGATTGACAACAGACCTTCTGTAAAAGATTTAAATTATTTGACAATTTATCACACAAGTGCAACTATGATTGCAACTTACATCGTCGCAAGGTACACCTGATTCATCAGTAGTGCTGTTAAATCCACAACAGTTAAAGGTAGTTTGAACTTTTGCTTTTAAGTCATTTCCAACGTGTCTCCAGCCCTAGACATAATTATCAAGTCTCATCCATCCTTTAAAAAATATGTATTTGCTATAACTTCTGAATAAAAAGATTACCTGTTCTGCAAGTTGTTCTTGTTGTTTCGTATTGACAGCAAGGCAAGCGCAGGCGATGCTGAATTGAATCAGGAACAAGAGGAATAAAATAAGCATGTACTGTAAAATGCAATTAAGGAAGCATATCCATTTCTTTTATTTATTATTAGGAATACTGTTCTATATAAAAATATTTATAATAAAAAATCACATAAAACACGTTAGATATTATTGACGATAATAATATACAAATGTAACGATAAAAATTTTCAATATCCAAGAGAAAAAAATTTACTGGATAAGTGTTTTTTTCACAAATGTTAGATTTGTCATAATTGTAATGGTGAATCAAATAGGAACACTGATTCTTGTTCGCGAACTTAACGCCAAAGACGCTACCGCAAAAGCTGAGAGAAGGATACAAAGAACAATAAGACCTGATGATGTTTAACGGCACCAATCAAACCCAGAATAGAAATGAGAAACAGGATTACTCCGCATGCTAAAATACCACCTATAATAGGGAGATTTGTAACTAAGGCGGATGCCCTTCCATACACAGCGACTCCTATTAATATAAAGGCAACAACCTGCAAAAGAGAAGGAGCAACAATTAAAATATTCAAGTATCCATCGTCCTAAGGCCTGACATAAAATTGGCTCTTCATTTACGACAAACGCGAGATAATCCGAAGCTGGCACATTAGACTTGCGCATAATCCGAGTTTACAGCCCTCGTTCGCGGCAATTAATCATTCTTACGCGTGTCAAGATACAAGAGTAAAATATTCGACAAGAAGAGCTTGCGCTTTCATGAACGCAATGATTATGAACGGAGACTCGCGATAACTCTTTGTGCAATTATCCGACGAGATGACAGATACGTCAACGAGTGATAATAAGATTAAATACATCTGGCCTCACGGCATCGCTATACATCCCGTGGAAGAGATACAGGGTGGGAGCGGGGGGGGGCGAGGGAGAAGAGAGGTAGGCGAGGGGAAAGCGTCCCTAATCAGCCAGCATGTACGTGAAATCTGACGTAATTATGCAACGCGCGGGTGCCATGATCCTGTAAACATCAGCAATTGGGCGAGACGGAGAAATGCGTAGTCAGGCGCACGGGAGCGAGAGAGGGAAGCGCCGATTGATAAGAGTCCTCCGATAAAGATCGGAGGGAGAGAGAAAGGGCGATGGAGAGAGGGCGAGAGACAGAGAGAACGAGAGAGCGCCGCGCGATGGGATACTCACGATGTAGAGGATGTTGAGTGCCGTCAGCGCGTTTTTCGAGCACGTAAAGCCGCCGCACATCTTCGACTGCGCCCGTCGGTCGCTCGCTGTCAGGTGGTCCTGCAGGTCAGCGGGTCGGCCCGCGGTCGCGGCGATTCGCGAGGCGATCGCAGCGGATCGGACACGATCTGGACCGTCACGGATGGGCGTCACGAGGGTGGCGTTCTCGCGCGGCGATCTCTCCTCCGCGTGCTCCGCAACGAATCTTTCACAAAGCGCCCCTGCCGAAGTGGCTCACGCGCGACGACACGCCACGGCAGACGAGTCGCGACTGCCCGAACCAGCTGCGATGGCGGCCGGTCGACGCGCTCGATAGATTGCGAGTGTCACGCGCGAAACACGAACGTCGTCGTGGCGCGCCCAGCTACATCCGGGCCGCGGGAACGCGAGATCCTCGTCGTAAATCAGGGCGCGTCTCGTGGAATTTTGTGAAACGCAATTGTTTAGGTTATTTCTTAGATTTCCAATGTATTTTGTTTGGGAGAAATGGAGTAATTCCGATCGGAATTATACGTTCTGAAAAGTTTCATAGACTGCCCAGTCGACACAGAGCATCAGTGACATTGCATCTATGTTATAATTTTGCATTCAATTGTTGAATGCGAAATTATAACACAGATGTAATGTAACTGATGCTCTGTGTCGACTGGATGTTTTCCAGCTAATGTCCATTTCTACCAATGTAGATTAACTTTAATCTCAGTTTAACTTGCTTTCTATCTTTTTTTAATCCTTAGAAAAAAGATGAAAAGTAAGTTAAACCGAGATTAAAGTTAATCTGCATTAGTACACAGAAAAAACATTATTTCAAATCAACAATAGTATTCTCATATATAAGCAAAAATATAAAATCTTTTTTAAAGATTTTGATAATCTTAAACAGACAATAACTTGCTCACATAAAGAAATTTTATTTCTGTTTAAGATTATCAAAATCTTAAAAGAAGATTTTATGTTTTTGCTTATATATGAGAATATTATTGTTGATTTGAAATTAATATTTTTTCTGTGTAGAAATGGACATAACGTTACACTGTGCTTCACTGTGTAAAAGTTCTTGTTGGTCTCAATTCAAATCTTGGTCTCAATTAAAACCTATTGTTAATTTGACTTGCTAAGACATTAGTATAACAAGTGTTATTATACATATATGTATCTTTATTTTCTCATTAAGTTATTTTATATTAAATATGTACGAAAGAAGAGCTCTTGCCACATGTTAAACATACAATTTTTTAAAAAGTTGGTAACACTTATATGTTTTACACGCTCGTACTTAACTTTTTACAGTATAACACAATGTTTACAATAAGTTACAATGTACAGTCGCACAATGTAATTCTGTTCTTCTTCGTTCGTGCACTGGTGTAGCAGTGCAGCGAAAAAGAACTGGCCCAGTGTTAACACTGTGTCATCTAGCTGTACCTTGTTGGAAAACAGCTATAGATTGCTCGAGCAAGATCTACATCTCGACGATGTGTAAGAACAATTTCTTTATTTAATTACGCACTGTAAAAAATTTATGTAAAATTACATGTAATTTTAAGATTATAATTTTATACTATATACCATTATATAATAGGTGTAATTTTACATAAATTTTTGCGTGTTTCTCTAATTTTGCGGTACATAAATAAAAATAATATTTTACTTGTAAATTTAAATTAAATAAAAATAATATTTTACTTGTAAATTTTTTTTACAATGTATGCACAAAGAAAAACAAATTAGAAAATTTTTGCAAAATTTATATGTTGAGTTAGAAACACGCAAAAATTTATAGTTTTTAGGTGTAAATTTACAATTTAGAGTGGGTTTCAAAATTATCCACTATAATAGGTGTAATTTTACATAAATTTTTTTACAGTGCGTTCATTTATAATAAACTCGCGATCGTTGACAAAATTAATTCGGTAAAATTAAGACGTGATACAGTCTGCGAGGGAACTTAATCCCTCGAGTAACGAATAAATCTCAATTTCTAATTTATGATTTGAATATCTAGGCTTTTGTTTTTTTCGAAGGAAAAATCAGATTTTGTTCTTTTGCGAATTATCAAAATTTCGATAGAAGAATGTTATCGGTCGTTGACATTCGTTATTTCTTCATCATTCCTTCCTTCGTTGTGAAAAAACGCGCGGAGTATCGCGCGGGGAAGCATATTCCCGGCTTGTTTTGCAATTTGTCACGAAGATACAGGCACCTGTGATGAAATATTCGCATTTATTTCTTTCGTTACCACCGACGAAACATCGTAAATATGTCACCTCGCAGCTCGCGTGGATTAAACGTTAACGACGTGAACGCTTGGCCCAGATAACGCATAAACACTTTCCGCATTTGACTGCATTTTTCTGCCACGCGACTATCTGTATATTGCGTTCTTCTCTATACCGTTTGAAATGTCCAGCTTTCAGCCATTTCATCGAAATAAAGACTGACACATACATGTCACGCGAACAATGACGTCAGATTTTTAAACGAGACGTCATCGCAATTTCACTTCAAATTCACACAAAACTACGAAACAATTGTTGAGTTAGTTATCGACAAACGGATTCTTCCGTTATTTACCGGTTGTTTTCGGGGGGAGTTACGATTAATTAATATCTTGAAGATGAATCGCAATCTAATTTCCTAATGGCATGATACTATGAATTGAATTATTAAGTAATTACATTAAACTTACAATTAAGCAATTACTTACATTAAATTAAATTATCGACAAATTAAATTAAACAATCTTGTTTTTTTATATATAAATATTATTAAAATATATACATATTTAGACATGTAATTAAAATTATTATATTATATGAGCATTTAGACATATATAATGATAATGATAATTTTTTATTATGATGATATAATCTATTATATCATAATTAAAATTTTATATTACATTAAAATTTAAATTATATATTATATTTAAATTAAATATTATACTATAATTAGAATTTATTCTATTTTATATTACTATTTTCATATTATTTAATTTCTTTTTTGTTTCAAAAATATATATTTTTTGTGACTTAGTTTCTCAAATTAAAAGCAATTATTTTTCATCGTGGAAAACTCCATAACATTGTTAAAATATCTACAAAATTTTGTATCTAATAATACGTGTCTAATTTGTATCTAATAATAATCTATTTTGCGAAAACACGTAATGTATTTTCCGCGAATAAATTATAGCCGATAAGGAATGTACCCGTTTTTGCGCAAAAATTTGCAATGCGTCACGTTTGCATACGAATATGTAAAGTGCATATTTGCGATAGGAATTATTAAAGTTTTAAGGCATGATAACGATTATCTTGTACGTTTAATTTAAAGATGGCCAAGAAAACATTCCGTGGAGAAAAGTTTATAAACAACGATCATTCTTGCGAAAACACATTGTTATAATACACACAGAAATCTCATTGTATATACATTTATATATTTCCTTGTATATACAATAATCTCAACAATATAAATCATAAAGTAAAATATAATTATGCGACGATTTATTTATTGGAAGAAAAGACATTAGGTAGAACGTATATAAAAGAAACAAAATCAATGGAAGAGATTAGAATCCTAAAGGATTATTTTGAAAATTATCTAAGATACATTTTAATATTTTATTTAAAAATTTCAAAGATATTTTACAGAATTATTAGAAAAATATTCATATGATGTGTTAAAAAAAAAAGTATTTGAGACGTCTCTTAGTTTAAATGTCTTTATTAGACGTTTTATTTTTATTTTATAGATGAAATAAAAATGACGATCGCGCGTGCGTGCGCGTGTGTGTGTGTGTGTGTGTGTGTGTGTGTGTGTGTGTTATTTTGTCAATCCAATAATGCATACACACACACACAATAGCATATTCTTATTATAATAAATAATTTACGACACAGCCTATACGGAGAGAATTTATTTCCCTTTCGCGCGAATAGAATGTAAACAACGTAAAAAAATGTGCATTACAAAAAAAAATAATGATTTTGTTTTTTTATACTCTCGTTGTTGTCCACTGTTAACGTCCATTATTCATGACAGTCCAGCGAGACCGTTGTCTCCAAGGGAGACTATTATATCACAGCTGCGATGCTGTAAAGTGATTAATTACTTATACCAATAAGCTTGTAATGTTATTGCACGTTCGTTACCTGCCGTTAATCAGCGGCAACAAAAAGGTATTATTTATAAATAACTCCACACATGTATAGGATTTTCCCTTTAATTAATATAAGATATTAATCCTATTAACTGTGTATAATGGAAACAAGTATGTGATGATCGCGTTTTCGTAATTTTCTATGAAATCTCACGCGATCGATACTTAACGCGCAGTTAAATAATACAGAACATGCTACAGCATGTGTTTTAATCTTTCTCGTACAAATATTGCGACGTTCGAATTGAAATGGCAATTAAATGTCAAATAGAAATTACTAGCGCAAGTAACTATAGTCTTCTTTATTTTTCGACAATCTCGCAATAACGTAGAATAAAATTGCTCGTCAAATACTATTATCGCATATTAATCATTATATTATCGATTCTATTAACTTATCGCATAATGAAGTAGATAATCGAAAGACGTGGCACAGAATAAACATTTCGTACAGAATAAATATAGAGATAAATCCATAAGATGTTTGATATTGCCACTTGGAAACGTGCCTTGCATAACTCAAAGGATTACATCGTGCCTTATGTCTTCATGTTAATTGGGTTACCTTAAGACCTTTGTCGCCGTCTCGATTAATCAAGCACGCGCAGTAATTTGCAGATGGCACGTGCACAGAAAAATAATTTGATATTTATTTTACCTGTCCTTCGTCCGAACTAAGTTACTAATAATTAGCAAACATTTTCAAGTGAGTGGTACGAGTGGGAACAGCGACAGATAAGAGACGCGCTGATAAAGTAACATATATAATCTACGGCGCCCTGAATGCGTTGTTATTCCGTCTGAAATGCATTAAAATCCGGGTGCCGTTAGGCTCGTGGAGATTCGCCGACTTCCTTGGTAGCATTAGCGTGTTTCATCGTTATCTCTGTAAGCACAATCGTTTAAAATTTAATCAAATTTTCCGTACAAACAGCTTAAGGAACGAAACTGGACTGGGCCCTTAATTTGTAAGATTTGCATATGAAGCGAACATTATAAAATATATCTTGCAAATTACGGTGTTTCAGTACTAATATTAATAAATTATTGATCCACTTTGCTCGGAATTTTATACATAAAATAACAGAATATGTATTTTGGAGAAAAAAAATACATATTTTTACAATATTGTATTTAATTTCAATAAAATCGCATCCGCATTTTTTTATAATAAAAAAGTTTTGGTTTTGTGTTCAGTCCTGCGATAAGAAGAAATAAAAGATGGAGCAATCCCGTGTTAAACGGTGGCCTCAATATCTAGCAGCGATTACAGGTAAATGAATCTAAACTATTTTTAATTTTTTAATGGAAATTGATATAAATGATTTAAAATAAAAGCATCTTGTATAACAATAATTTAAAACTTTGAAGCACTGTATTAATAAAGATTTACAATCTATGTGATTAATTTAGAGCAAATTTAGAAAAATTATCAAGAGTGCAAATGTCATTCTTATTTTTTTATATCGACTAGATAGACATCAAATTGATTATCGTTTTAATATTGTAACCATAGACCTTGAAAGTTTTTGTGTCAAGAGTATCCAAAGTCCGAAGCACAAGATCGGACACGCATTCATCAAGAAGAGGGAGAGATTTGCATTTATATTGTAAACGCTACCTTTATCATCCTTATATGACATGATGTAATTTCTCTCATATAATATGTTCTCTTATAATATCTACATCTATATTTTTTGTACGTAAATAGTATTTTATCCCGACTAATTTATATTATCTAGAGACGATCATGCAATCAATCTTTTTTTTCATCTATAAATCTTTTTTAAAGTCCATTTTTTTCTTATAATTCCTACATAGAGAAAAACCAGCGGAAAGGCAGCGTAAATTATAATTCATTCATCCGTTCGATTTTACCGCAGCCACTCTATCGCTGGCAGCTACCGGATCTCACATAGGCTGGACGTCACCCACCTTGCCAAAACTGAAATCATCCGAATCCCAGGTCCCAATAACGTCCGACGACGCTTCGTGGATCGCTTCTTTCTACCTTTTGGGCACCATTCCAGGATGCATCGTGGCGGCTCTCATCGTAGACCGGCTAGGTCGCAAAATGAGCCTGCTGGCAGGCGGCATACCTCTGACTATCTCGTACGTTCTGATCATTACAGCATGGAATCCCTACGTTCTCTACGCTGCTCGCGGTATCGGTGGTATCGGCCAGGGCATAGCGTACGTCATCTGCCCGATGTACATCGGCGAGATCGCCGACAAGGAGATCAGGGGTACTCTCGGCTCCTTCATCAAGTTGATGGTGACCTTCGGAGAGTTGTATGCTCACGCGATCGGCCCGTTTGTCTCCTATAAATTGCTCGGTTACAGTTGCCTCCTGATCCCGCTGGTATTCTTCATGAGCTTCCCCTACATGCCCGAGTCGCCGTATTACCTACTGATGAAGAATCGCCAAAAGAACGCCCTGACAAGCCTGAAACGTTTGAGGCGCTGCGCTTCCAAAGACCAGCTGGAGACGGACCTGGAGCAGATGCAGAAGATAATCGTCCGCGATCTCAGCGATCGCGGGCGGTTCTGGGATCTGTTCGACACGCCTGGCAACCGGCGCGCCGTCATCATCAGCATCGGTCTACAGTTCGTCCTCCAGTTCAGCGGTATCTGCGCGATCGAATCGTACACTCAGGAGATCCTCGAGGAAGGCGATGCGGGTGTGCCTGCTAGCATCTCCGTCATCCTTTTGAGCGTGCTGCAATTGATCGCCGGCCTCGGAGCGGTGGTTCTGGTCGACAAACTCGGCAGACGGCCGTTACTCATCACCACCACTCTTCTAGCTGGAATAGCGCTGACCATCACCGGCGTCTTTTACCTCGTAAAATTCCAATTCGGAGTGGACACTAGCGGATACGGCTGGCTGCTTCACTCCTCCGTGATATTCTACGAGCTAATCATCGCTCTGGGCCTGAATCCGGTGCCCTACATGATGCTGGGCGAACTATTCCCGACGAATGTCAAGGGCGCTGCCGTGTCGCTGGCCAATTTGGTGTCTTCGTTGATGGCCTTTATTGTCTCCAAGATGTATCAAGTGATCTCCGACAATTGGGGAGTGTACACGGCCTTTGGCTGGTTCGCTATCAGCTGCTACCTCGGCGTAATATTCATCGTGCTGATTGTCCCCGAGACCAAGGGCAAATCGCTGTTGGAAATTCAGGAGGAACTTAACTGCAAGCAGACGAAACAGGAAAAGAAGAAGAGCGTGAAAGAGCAGCAAATCCACATAAGTACGATTGCTTAGGTAGATAGGCGCAAGTAAGGTCGCGATGCTTACGAAAAATTCACGCCCGATAATTTTTAAACGATAGAAATAAGCGATCCGCGTTTCCTGGATTATGGGACATTCGACAGGGAACCTCGTGGCGGCTGATCGCCTTTCCGGATCGGTCGATCGTAAAAGCAGACGGGAAGTATTTCCAACGATTATCGGTAAGATCAATTACAATATTTGGATATACGATTGGATTGTCGCGTCGATAAGATACGAGTAAAATTAATACGCTGCTGTTTACAAAACTTTAACGGAAACGAGATGTTACCGCTTGCTAAAATTGATATGGAAACAAATTACAGTTACTGTTTGCAAATCGCTCGAAAGAACCGGAGAGCATTCCCTGTCAAAGGTCGACGGATTTACGCGTTTTTTCATACAAAAAAATTCGAAAGGAAATTTGAAGAATCTCTATGCTAGTTTACAAGGTTTGCTAGTTTACAAAGTTTCTTGCATTTTGATTTGAATCTACTATTGTGAAAATATTTTTTTATTTTCTATACTTTATCGCAACTATGAAACTAAAAAGAATTTGAATCACAGTTTAATCGTTAGAATACGAAGAAGAGATTCCTCGAAGAAAAGTTAGTTTATAAGTTTTTAATGTCTAAGGAAGGGCCCTTATATTCCATTGAAGAAGGCGCTTCGATTGAAGTAATGAGATTCCCAAGAGAGCATTTTTCCGATCGAGATATCATATCGTACGATGTTACAATTAGGGGGAAACTCCAGCTCGTGATAATGACGTACGTTTGTTTGGATTGCATTTACATTTTAAACGCGCAAATAGGTGCTTGTCACTTGTGCAAACGTTTTATTAATTCGTAATTATCTCAATTCAAACACCTTAATTCAAAAACGTGTGTCAGATTACGTAGAGTTTGATAGCAAAAGTAATGATGTAAATTTGATACCATTATTCTTTGTTATCGTTAGCAACATGTGAAAGCCGAGCCTTTCGTTTATACGCAATGCGCACAAGTTGAGTGGAAGATTTTAACGCACACAATAGATACGGATCCGGCAACAGTTGCCTGTTATTGAAGTATATTTTTATGTGTTTCAAAACAAATGTGTTCTTGAAGAATCGATCATTCAACTGCTGTATTTTTTTATAAATATTTTCTATTTTTGTAGCAATTGTACAGGCGACTTGTTTGCCGGGTCGGCGCTGAAATGCTATCTCGATCGACAAAATCAATTTGGCGAAGAAATCTCGGCCGAAAATAATGCGAATTTACTTTAATTTTAGTGTGTCCGATGGTTTCCGAAGAATCGTTTCCGAGGAACTGTTCTTTCGGAAGCCATCGTGCATCCAACGTGCGTTAGCCGGGGCCCCAAATCTGGTAAGAGCAATCTTACATGACCACCTTTTTTCCCTTTTAGGCAGGGTTGAAACTTGAGACTGATAGTTTTTAATTAATCGTAAAGTATTTATTTGTCGCTCTGGCCGAGCTCCGAACAGGCGAAAGATTTTCGCGGAAAATTCCATATGGAAAGAATCGTCGCTTTTAATCCCGCATAATACATATCTTTCGCGATAAGATATCTTTGAACAATTTTGTACCCGAAACTTGAACTGAACTTGAAGAATCTCTGAGGGAATACATTAGTAGAATATTCTTATTATTCATTACATATTTATTAAAGAAGAATAATGAAGATGTAATAAAAAACAAAACAATATCACCCAAAAAAATTTAATATACGTAGAATCATCTAAATCTTAAAGAATTTTACTCTTATATTGACCTCAAAAAAAATTCCTTTGAAATCAAGAGAAAAATAGTATAAACAAGAGTATTTAAGAGAGAAAAAAGTATTTTTCACTTGATTGAAAGAGGAATATGTTTGCTGTAAAACAGTAAGCTTAGAATATGAGATTATAGGCAAAATCACTTTGATTTTGCTAAATCACCTAATACTTTTTTTTTTGGGTGATAGTAATACCTAATACTTTTTTTTTGGGTGATAGTAAATGTATGAAGAATCTCTAAAGAAGAGCCAAAGAAAAGAAGAGAAATCGAGAGAAATAGCAAAATCCTGTTCGGCGCGACACCACGGCGATTAGGACCATCTTTCGTATCCCTTTAAGGCAGGGTGCAATACAACACATGATATAACGCTTACGATTAAACGTTATTGAAGAATAGCGCGTGTGATCCGCGCGTATCCCACATGCAGGGTACGCGCGCACGCCTATGGCCCTGACGCAATACAAGGAGGATTTAGACGAGCACTGTGGCATGACTACTAACTTATATTTCCCTTTCAGGCAGGGTGAGAGACATTATGTGCGTTATAGAAATAGCTTCGGCGTAGAATATAACTGGCCCGTAATTAGAGTTAAAGAAAACATTCGCGCACGTTCCGACGTTGCGTTATAAACTCACCCGGAAGTAACCCGGGTTGCGTGCTCCCGCGTGTACATGGTCGTCAATAATAAGCGATCGTCTGGCCCGACGTGGAAAATCCCGATTGCTTTCATAATCGGCTTAATGGCACTTCCGTTCTAGAGGGAGGGCAGGGAGAGTTTATTCTTGCTCCTGTCGACGCGATCCACCTGTTACGTAAACCGAAGAACGTAGCTGTGTTTGACAAGTAAACAGCCGAAAGCGTGTGAATGGGCATCGCGTTTAGCTACGGAAATAATTCGCGGGGATAGTCAAGTCACTCGCCCTTGTCATTGCGGCCACGCTGCACGCGCGGAGCACGTTATATTTGATTAAGCTACACCTTAACTCGAGTGTCAAGTATGTTCGCGCTATTGCACGACTCTCTACACGTCCCTTTCAGGCAGGGTTCAAACGCTAATCGAACTTTACCTCCACCCCACAGATTTCTACAATGTAGAAGTTTGCAATACACGTTGACAAATAAAGAAACTCACCGTTTTGATCCGCAGCTCTACCGATTGTCAGCCCTCTTTCTCGCCCTGTTTCTCTTCCTCCCTCGCCGTCCTCCCTCGCCGTCCGCCGGTCGATCACGACTTCGCGATTTCTCCTCTCTTTCTTCTGTTTTTCAGATACATTTCAGGGGACGGCGCGATACGGTAAGAGGTCAGTAAAGAGACGATCGCAAACCGGACAACTAGTATGTATATTTTTGCATTATAATAATCTCGTTTTACATAAACGTTATTACAATATAGAAACATAAACTTTTTTTTTATAATATCTCATCCATTGTAACATCTCACAACGCTTCGCTATGATACACACCTCGTGGTCGTGATTATTATATTACTACTACAATCCCTGGCGTAAAATCTCGTCAGCGTGCCCGGAATACACCGCTCGCGTGACTCTTTTCCTTGAATAAAACACGCGTGCCTCGCGTACGAGAGCGACAAGATGAAACTTGCACACAGCTTTTTTATCCCGCTTATTATTTAACGTTACGCACGTCGCTCAATTTTACCGAAAAAGAAACCGCAGATTTATCCGCGTGCATATTTTATAATTATATTCAGACCGCAAAATTGGTTCCTTATTTAATATGCAATATTTTATAGAGTTTTAATCTTGCATATGAAAGAAATGAGGAAAATGATCGTTTTGAGACCTGCCCGAGTGCCAAGAGTATTTCCAAGCCAAGTATATTTAATAACTGAAGGATAAAGAGTAAAGCGCGTAATGACAGGTTCTTTTTCTTTTCATTGCACGGAAAAGAATTATACAGATGCTTTTCGTACTTTTTAGGCATCATTATCTACGCGAAGTTACGTAGAAACCTTTAGAAAATATTCCAATATTCGTTTCAAGTAGATTTTTTAAATCTCTTTCCAGAAATTCGATAATATTGAGCTGTGTGCCTCTCCTAAAATCGCGAATCTCTTGTTTGCAGTACTCGACGATACTCGAACTGTGTAGACAAAGTTTTGAAGTTAAAATTTTGTACGTTTTATCGGTGCCTCAGCTTGTTTTATTGCGAACACATTTTTCCGCCGACGTGATGCGTGTGAGCACTGCCGGCGCGATATCGAAGCTACAAAGTAAGAAGCAACGAGAAGCATGAGAGTCATTTCTGCATGACGATCCCGAACGATCAACGATCGGAGAACAGTCCGTCTTCTCTTTCTCTCGAGTGGAAGCTTGTCGCTCGTGCAACGAGCCACGGCGCGCGTCGCTCCGCGACGCAGAAAATGCCCTCTCCTTCTCTCGTAGGAAACGCACACACAAGCGATCGTCCTCACATCGGCACTATGATTGTCAAAAGGGAACTGGAGTGCGTACACGCACGGGTTTGGCACACGCATCTCGTGTCTCGGGGGGCTTAAGTTTTTACGTGGAGTCGGCGCAACCTCGATGAAGGGAGCGTTAATCGCCCGTTGATCGTCACGCAAACTGCCAAGTTGGCGTGATTGTATCGTATCTCCTCGGTGGTATCATAGTGTCGTAAGAAATAAAAACGCGACCAGCGCAAATATTTCTCTCTCCTTTTTCCTCTCTCCGACTGTCCTCGAAGTTTCTGACGTCCGCTGTATGACGCGAACGCCCGTCGAACTCGATTCGCCCTCGTGGGATCTCTTCGAGACTATCCGGATTAAAAGCCACGAGCGCGCGAGTACTAAGCTATTTATTAGCTCGCTTATTAAATGGATCTCTCGCGTTAGGCCAAGTAATCTCCAAGCGTATGCAAAAAAGAAGACGGGAGTGAAGGCTTGTCGCGAGAGACAGGCTTATAGTGAAAAAAGATCCTCGTACGCTACCAAGTAACGTCTACCAAGAAAAGTGGCCCTAGAAATTAGTACACTGAGAAAAATATAGTTACTTTTAGCTCCGAACCATAATTTTATAATATTTCTAATAATAAATATAATTAACTTAGCTATATGCATCATTACTCTCTAAAAGTGAATCAGTGAAACTCACTGTCAATTACACTGATTGAATTTAGAGAGTATGGTAACCATAATTATCGTTAGAGATATTATAAAATTGTGGTTGGGACCAAAAGTAACTATATTTTTCTCTCAGTGTAATTATAGGTAAAAAAGGGAAGTATCTTTATAGAAAAGATTTTTTATGCAAAACGTAGTAGCGAATTATTGTGTTTCTCCAAAGTCGTCGAGTCGATCGGCGACTGAAAACTATGGCCGAGGTATTTCCGAGAGATCTACGGCCGTGAGCTGCTTTAAGACTACCTTGACAAGCTTATCGGCGAAATCGGCTGCGCCATCTCTCCGAACGTAACGATCTCCGAATTTATCTAAAAAAAGCCCGAGATGTACGCTCGGAAAACCGATAACTTCTCTAATTTACGCCCTTATGCGATATATATCGCGAAAGATCGGCGGACTACGTTTGCCGATTGATTGTGCGACGCGAACGTGCCTGTCAAAACCGATCCCGTTTCCCTTCCATGACGATAAACAAAGTCGTCTGACGTGTGCGATCAGTTGATCGATCGTACCTGCATCGGCCTCGTTCGTAGATAGAGCAAAGAATATCAAATGCGATTCGGCGAAGTATAATACAATGGTGAAACATAATTTCTCAGGACGGTCACCTTTAGAATAGACAGCGAACGGAGCAACGCAGACGCGTTAATTCGGCACGCAGAACAGAGAAATTGACGAAGTAGAAGAGATTGGTCGAAAGAGACGAAGAGAATTCTTCTTGCCGCTCCTCCCTGCGATCGATCTGTCGCGCGATCGTAACACTTTGAAAATATCTGTGTATCTTACGTTCGACGTATACGTGTGAGTCTGGTAACAAGTATAATCATGAAAATTCTAAAATTCGCATTGCATTTTTCTCTTTTTTTTCCTCTCCTGAATCGCTCGATATTCCGCGTCGCGTTAATTTTATACATCGCGGAAATGGCGTTAGAGACTAATGTGTCATTATACATACATGCGCGTGTAAACTTCAGTATTTATAGACGTTATCGTACATTATCTCATTGTCAGATAAAAAACGTCGTCCCGCGTAACGATCGCTAGCGAACTCGCAGAAATTCGAAGCTATGGCTGAGCTCTTCGTAAAATGATACGCTTTAATTAAAATTAGTTTACAGGCGATATCACATTCATTTCTACATTCATGCGGAAAGACAAATAAAAATGGCGTATGGCCGAAAACTGCGTTCACGTTTTAATACATTTCGCGATCCAGAAAAAAAACCCGCGTGATATAAATGTCACAGTTCTAAAAAAATAATGTTCATATATCAATCTGAACGATTCAATTTAGCCTGTATTCAACGCGAAAAAAGGTTTCGTGAACGAGAGAGGTTTTCACGAAATTCCTATAAATTTCTCCCGACCTTAGCAATATTGAAGTTCGACCCTGTTGTGTCACAGAGAACTTTATTTTTCAACATAAACCAGATTGCATCTATCGGTACATAAACGGTATCCATATGTATGAAAAGCTGTATTTTATTTTATTGATATTACTGATGTCATCTGTTTGATGTCAGCGACACCAGATTTGACCTGACGTTTCAAATTAAAATAATTTCACGAGCAGAACAAACGGAACGATAAAATTCAATGATAAAAATTCAGAATGTTTTCATTGCGAGAAGCGATAACGTATATAAAAATATAATGGATGTTTCCTGTACAAAATTTTATACATTTATGAAGACGTTGAATAATATACATTTCGCTATAAATTACAAATATTGCTTAATTGCCTTTTGCAAAATACAAGATTTATAGATCGAATTATGCTCGGCAAATATTTTCCATGCCCGTAGAAAGGGATTGCGGAATAAATGTATCGGAAAAAGTTTCTGCTGAATCGCCATCATCATGGCGAAAAATGTCCGATAAAACTTTAAGCAATTAGTCACAAAGCGAAATGGGAAATTGCCGCGGAGTGAAGAGAATAAAAATACTTCGGCTGTGTTCACCGTGCGAAGCGTGAATTGTATCCTTACTCGTACAATAATGTACAGGCATACATACACACACGCGTACACGCAGGTACATACGTTTTTAATAATCGATCGCCAATATGCCAAATGCTCCGTTTCTTCACCGTTCCTTCTTCCTTTATCACACGATCTCGGCTATCTTTTTTATGACAAGTTATTTTACAATTGACAACAACAAATTTGGCCCTTATCGCGACTATCCTCTCGGTGTGCGTAACTATATTGTTAATAATGAACCTCTTATGTACAGCTTTCTACGCACGAAAACGTCCAAGACCGTCGTCGGCGCGAGGGAATCGGCGGCCCGAGAGCCCCCGTTCATTGAGCTCGTGTCCTTTCTCGTCCTGGAAGACATGTAAAAAAGCACCGAGGAAATCTACACCCTACGTCGGTTTTGTCTGAACGACACGATTTCTCACGGGTCCGTGCAAGACTCATGAAGCTCGTACTCGCGAATTGATACTGACGCAGATCGATACTCACGTGTACCTAGTTCGGGCCTCTCGCATTCGAGGAAAGTAAGTAGACGAGAGGTCTCGTGAATCGACCGATTTCTTCGCCGACGTACGGACGGCCAAATGCCACGTCTATGGCAGCGCATCATCTCGCGTGACTTCTAAATCGTTCCTTCGTTGTTGACATTCGGTGTGCGACCTATAGTCGGAATTCGCGAACAAAACTGCGCGGACTCTCGTCAAAGATCATAATCGCGCTCCTGAAAAATTGCAGTCCGCTTCCACGCAGATCGAGCGCTCTTATTGTTAGTTGCTTAGTCGCTTCGCATTTGTTATGACAAATCATGTATTCTTAGGAAAAAATTCCGTTAGAAACGGATAAAACATGCATTCTATCCCTTTTGTCTCTGAATATTTTGTGTTTCGTTCTTTGCAATAGTAAAACAGAAACGGAAAGGATAGAATGTATTATGTTTTATCCATTTCTACACTGAAAAAAAATTCTGGTTAAATACGGACAAATTAGAAAATTTTGTAAGATTGATCAAATATTCTGATTATTATAATAGAAATTCTGATTATTATAATAGAACTCAATACTTCATAATGTTAGATAGCAAATGTTTTGTGACAAATGCACAATTATTGATTCTTTCTATTCATAGCATTTCGCAATAATTGTCATAAGATGATTCTGAAAAACGCATATTTTTTGCTGAAAAAAATTTTGTAATTATAAGTTCTAAGTATTGAGAAAATTATAAAGCAAAGTTACTTAAAAAATAAAAAGTAAAAAGAATTTCTTACTATTATTTGAATAATAATTATACAATTTTATGCTGTAATTATATTATTATACAATTATATAAGAATTTATTTTAGGCATCAATTTTTTAAAGATTGCTATATGTTACAATAATATATTGAATTTAGAATTAATGATTTTAAAAATTTGATTTAAACTTATTACACAATATATCATATTTAAAAATTAAAATGATGCTAAAATTTTTCTGCATGCGTTCCTATCTGGGAACCTATAATAACTAGAATTCCTATTATAATAACCACAATATTTGATCAATCCTACAAGATTTTTCTGATTCGTCCGTTTTTAACCAGAATTTCTTTTCAGTGTACGTAACGTTATTTTTACTAGGGATATTAGAATAATTGCTGAATGAGATTAATGAGAGATGAAATGATTATCGCAGCTACATTAGAAATCGCCAAATTTGATATAAAGTGTATTCAATCGGATAAAAATTTTGCTATTAAGTTTAAATAGACACTGTTAAATTTCAGTGATCAATTTGGCCGAACTTCGGGAATAATTCAGATTGTAATCTGGTACCGTGTTTCTAATCGAAGCGGGCCATTATTGGCGAAGCTTGCTGGAATTGAGAGCACCTACTCTGCGTCGATGCGAAATATATGTGTACCAACGCGTTTTCGAACGCGGCGATAATACAATCGACAATGTAATACGCAACATATGGTATGTCAAATGTCGTGATCGGACTTTTCGCGAGTTCGTCGCAATAACATTTCCGCGACACACATGCACGCCGTGTACACGGACGCGTATCTCTGGTGCGTCGCGTTAAAATGTGTCAAAATTACATCTAATCAGCGCACCGCCGATCCGAGACCTGTCGATTTCCTCTCACCGTCGTCTCGGAATCTCTCCCCTGAATCGTTCGAGCGTCTCCGTAGAACGAAACGCATCGGTGACGTTGATTCCTAAACGACATTCTCGCGCCGTCGGTGAAATGTGTCATCGTGCACCTCGCGAGACGAGGACTTCGTGGTTGAAGTGACTCGAGATCGACGGACGAGCGATGCATTTCTGTACGGAAGAATTCACCCCGTTTTAGGGAAGCGCCGTGACATTCTCAGGCATGGAAATGTCTCTGTTTAGAGAGTTCAGCAGCTCCTCGTTCTCCTTTCGTACTGAAACGATAAGAATGCTAGTGAGTGAAGCGAAAAACTTATCTTCTCGGAGATATATGACATGAAAGTAGCATCTCACGCTCTCGCGCATTTTCGCAATACGAGCGAACAACGACCGTATCGATTTATGGTATTTTCTTCCCACATCGAAATAGATTTTTCTTAACTTTGTCGGCGAATTGGCTCGCTTAATCGCTCGTGAATCAAAAGTGGCGCAAAACTTAAATTAGTCTTATCGAGCATTGCGGCGAAACTAAATTACAGAAGTTAAATCCGCGAGCAAAGTAAATTAATTACGAAGAAACGTCATTTAGCTTAAAAGGGTGAGAGGGACAAGGAAGGTCATAGTTAGTGACTTTGGATACAGCTTGAATTTCAAAGGTCTTTCTAATGGAAATTGAATTTCAAAGACATTCTAATGGTAATATTCCACACTGAAAGAAAAATATAGTTAATTTTGTTGAAAAAGTATAGTTATTTTTCTCTCAGTGCATGCTCTACGATTCAGGGTTAGTGTCCAACTTTTAGATTTCATGATTTACGATTGTGTTCGGCCACGATCTCCTTCGAGCCTCCGGACGCGGGACTTAGGAGGCTGCTTTGCGTCAGGGTGATCACCACCACCAGCACCGAGGCCGCCAGAAGGAAGATAAAGGTGGCAATTACGATCATAGCGATCCGTCGATGACGCCTCGCTTGCTCGAGTCGCTGAGTGTCCTCTATTATCTTCTGCGTCTGCTTAACGTCCATCTTTATTGGACGGACGGAATTCTTTCGGGGACCCGCGGTGCTTGCCCTTCGTGGCCTGGTTTTCTTGCTAACGCTGGCTCTTCTATCATCCCCTGAAGTTTCACGTCGTCGTCATGTATTAATGTTAAAGCGTTTTCCGAACGCTCACAGAAATTGATCGATAGAAGCGATAATCCCTTTTGTAGATGCTCCGAGGCAAAACGCGATATGTTCCATACATCTTTAATGCGTTCGAGCTACGGCATCGCGCAAAAGTTGAGAAAGTCGAGTATTTTATCCGATTATATTTTAACGTCGAGATAAGACGTGAAATGTGAACTGCGAGATGTAAGCTCTCAAAGGTGAGACTTAAGCTCTCAAAGGTAGTATTATTGCAAGACTATATATTCCTCTTTAATTAGTTACGAAGAATAAAACATTTTCTCCCATTCTACAATTGTCTCCTACCTAAAGGAGTCGGTCTGCTGCAGCTGTTCGCCCTCGAGCGACTCGACATACTGGAACGCCTGCTGGAACGCTGATCGACGTCCAAATTGCATCTGGAGCGTCTCGGGGTGCTCGTCAAAGAGTCCAGCGGATTAGGGGAGGGCGATCTATCGGTGGAGTCGAGAAGACAAAGACCCGAACGATCGTCCATTTGAAAGCCCAGACTGTCGAGGGCGGGTGGACACAGACTGGAACGATGACCTATCCGCGGACCATCCAATTCGCCGGACAAAGCGTAAAGGTCCTTGTCACGGTTGTAGAATTCCGACGATAAATCCTGACCGGTTGCTACCGCGAAATCGTCCACGTAGAGAATTATCCTCTCGCATGACGCGACACTCAGCCGGTCGTTCCGATTATTAATATCCATGGCGAGCGAATTAGTGCGCCTTCAAGAACACGTCGAAAAATCCGGAGTATCGTTTTTCATCGTCACGTTTTTTCGTTGTCGATTGCTTTATGTTTCTTTCACCGGGGCTTACACTGAGAGATGAATTTTTCCCGCAAGGGAATTGCATGTCTGACACTTATGAAATGAAGTAACTGATCCATATCCCGTCGTATTATCGATGATGCATATCGCACCTTCGTGGATCGCGCTATCCATCAGTTTGTCCCTGTGGGTATCGAACACTCGTAAAGCGCTGTTATCAACTCGGAGATAATTATTTGTCGAAATAACGAATTGATTTCACGCAGAAACTTTAGTAGCCTCGCCGTTGGCTGAGGGAAAAAGATTTTTATGGAGAGTAGGTGATAAATAACTAGAAAGCTATTTATATCGCGTCGTAAAGGATGATTAAAGTAGATCGACCGCGGTTTTTACGGGTTTCTCATCTCGGTAGGATAGAACACTCTCTCTTGCGCGCGCTTTCGCGTTTAATTGCGACCACGGTATACCGCAACAGGGGGGGGGGGCACATCGTCTTCCATGAACGTCAGCAGCGTGCGAATACTCTCGCAAGAATGCCGCATAAGCGCTTTCCACGCGTGAGATGTTTACAGAATGTCTAGCATATTCGCCAGCGAATAATTCGGTCTTATCTCAGATCTTGTTTTATCAAGGAAGTCTAAAAATACTTAATTATTCATAGATTCGACTACAGTTTAGTTACATTGATTCTTTTGAATATTTCTTCACAACATTTTGCTTCGAATATACTTTCTATGAACAATATTAAGTACACTTAATATTAAGTACACTTAATATTGTTTATTGTAATATCGAGCAAAATTCAATATGGATATTAAAGTTATCTATAATTATGGTAAAACAACTTTGTATGTATAATTATAGTAAAACAAAGTTCGAAAACATCGGAATAACTTTGAAATCCTTTATAATGAAATGATTAAACTGTGTAATATAACTATAATAACCAGGTAACCAGAATAATGTTCTTGGCCTTGATTTTCAAGGCCTTTGAACTTAATTACGCGTTAATTCTAAGTTATTATCGCTTCGACTAAGTGCATCAAGCGTCACAAATGGCGGAAACAAAATCGAAAAAAAAACATCTATTAAAGTGATTTATTATGATTAGATGTAACGTTATTGAAAATTTTTATTCCTCTCGTGCTTATTTTTACGCTTCGAGAATATGAGCGTCGTTGATGAAATTATCCCAAGTTTACGGCGGTGAGTAATAATGTAAACATCGCGGGACGGTAATCTTGAGAACGGTAATTATAGAGGAGAAACAAAAATTCCGAAAGAAGAAGAAGAAGTGGAAGAAGGACAGCTAAAAACGTCGTTGATCCGCATGGTAGACGTCACCCTTGAGTTTATTGCGACGCGTATTTTTAGCGACGTAAATTCAGCAGGCACCGCGCCGATCCGCTCTCTCGCTCTCGTGTCTCTTTCCCCGCGTCCCAAAATCCGCCGACGCCGTACGCAAATCCCGCGTGTGCGACGCGCACGCATACATATTTCCACGTGCATGCCGATAAATATACTCGACCAAATATTTAGAGAACCCCACCGCCCACGGGCGGCGGTTGAAATTATTTGAATATCGTCGCTGGCGTGTAGAACGAAAGATGACGATCGATTTCTCGCCCCGTCCCTTGGCAAAGGTCCCTTGGCAAAGTGAATTCGACGGGTTCGCCCTCGGCAGGGGTTCGCCCCGCACGATGGATGGAGCGTAAACGACGGACTCAATGGAAGGGGCCGTCGATTTTTCTCTCCTGCTTCGAAATATATATCGCGGAGCGGAGAAGCGCGTTTTCCATTCGGCCAAGTGCCCTTAATGATGACCACGGCTTTGATTTACCGCATTCCGATAGCCGCGCGATCATGGGATTGGGAAATTGGTACCCAGAAACGGAAACTAAGTCTAATGGTATCGACGGATTCCTTTTGTTACGTCCGACGATCCCCCATACCCTCGTGCTTCGCAATCCACTTTGATCGAGTGCACAGTAGTATAAAAGACGAATTGGGCTATAACTACGGTGACCATATTTCTTTGTGAGAAAAATAAAAGACACCGCCACCTACCCTTTTTCCACAAACATGTGCAATGTAAATGTATTATTATCATTAATATTTTTCCCTGAATACATATTTATATGAAAAAAAAGTAAAATTTTGTAAACTAAAACAATTGCATATAAAAAAAAGACACATTATTATTTAAATATTACACAAAATATACAAAAGTAATAAAGGACACTGAAATATAGGACATTTTATAGGACTTTTCAGAAATAAAGAACAAAAGTGAGTTTTCAAGAAAAAGATAAATCTAAAGGACGTAGACCTAAAATAAAAGATTATCCTCTGTAATATAGGATGGTCACCGTAGCTATAACAGTTCCTAATGTTACAAATCTAAAGCTCTTTTATGATTTCTCGTTGGAAAATTGGATATATGTAGAATGAATACCAGGATGCGAACCCGGGACTTTTCCGTTATCAATCACTTACGTTAGCACGCGGCATCCCCTGATCGAGCGCATAATCGAATGAGAAATCTCTTGCGCTCCGTAAGGCTGGACAATAAGGTTTTACAGGCATTTCGCAGCGCGCGAAAGACTTCCGCCGTGTGTGACAAATTGGTCGGGCGATCACGTTTGAAACCGTAAATGCGATTTCACTCAATTCCCCGTATCCGACGTACTTTTCTCGTTGCCGTACGGCGTTCGAGATTGGCTTCAGAATCTCGCGCACTGAATTTCCCATTGATCCGCCGTCTCTCCTCGCGCAACGCCCGACATCGGTAATCGATGGTGCTCTCGGTTACAGATGTTAGCACATAGCGAAATACTGAATGCTATGAAGGACCTAATAACGCCCGGGATGTCGGAGAAGCGCGGAAGAGCGAATGACAGGCGTAACAGGTGATACAGGCACTTACAGTGTCGCCGGAACTGCGGATGCTGCGCATCCGCGCAGTTACTAGCGGCAATGCTCCATTAATTTCCCAACTACGCCCTCGTGCCTATCGATGTCAGATCTGCGTAATTCGGGTCGCGTAGAGAATACATTTCAGAAATTTTAAATATAGCTGCGCCATTATAATAAAAGTTTAAATGAAGATTTTAAATATTCGACGAGCGATTCTCAGAAAACTTAAATTTAACATTGATACATGTAAATGTATAATATTGGAAAATTAATGTAGTAGATTTCTTCCTTCCTCAAGACAAATTTTGATTTGATTTTTCGTAAATTAGCATACAAATAATTTTTTTATTAATGTGTGAAAAAATGTTTTTTCAAATAAACAGAAAATTTAGTTTAATTTAGCTGGTTTCAAGGCCACGAGTATCAAACTTGGCTTTAAATGTTAAAGCTAAGGTGATTTTTCCTCGATAATTTTAACGGTAAAAGCGCTGAATCAGTTTGAAAGAAGATGAATCGTAGATTACTTTCATGACTATCCTGAATGCAACTCCGAATCATACATATACATTGGATTCTGATACATTCATGATTAATTACTATGCAATTTAATTTGCATAATTAATAAGCTTTTGCGTAATTAATAAGTAAGGTTTGTAATTTCTCGTTCGTTATTTTTTGAAATCATAATAAATTTACTAAAATTTTAATTTAATAATAAAAAAATAATGTTTTAAGATATAAAATGTTTAAAAAAATCTATATCAATCTCTTTTGTACCTTTAAAAATTAAACATATATATTAATTGCAAAACGATGTACTTTACTTTCTAAACGACTATTGATGTTTTTCACAAAACAATTAGAATAATATTTTTACATATTTATACTTTTTAATAAAATATTTATTATAAAAGGAATCGTAGATGTATTTGCGTCACGAGATTCTTTAAACACTTACAAATTTTCGAATGAGAAACACACGAATAATCCGAGCTCAGCCGGCTTTCTACCTTGGTGCAATAACTGAGGACTAATATTTGAAGCTCGCGAATCGGAGCGAGAATACTCCGAAAAGAAGTGATTCCTGTCCGAATAAATGGGACTCGCGCGCATATTGCAATCCGACATTTTCCTGTGAATAAAAATACTACGGAGGAGAAATGCTTTTAAAAGTACGGATATTAAATGAGACGCGCGTGAGATGTTAAATTTCCTGACCTATGTTATTTTAATCACCGTTATATTTGCGGCCTCGCTCTTTTCGCCTCCCACGTAATTATCCCGAAAGAAAATGCTGTAGACAGTGTTATGACAGATCGTACGTTATGACGCCAATAAAAAAAATAATCATTTCGTACTTCTTTTTCGCGGACGAAAAAATAAGATGCGAAATTATGCCGCGTTGACATATTTACGCCAGGCGAGTCTATTTGCGCGAAGCGCAAATTCTATCTTCCAAAATATTCAATTCTACTGAGCCACCTAGATATCGACGCGATCGTCGAATGTAAAACGCTTCCTGAGCTTCATGCATCTCAAAAGCGCAATCAAAAGCAACTCGAGGCTTTGACCGCAAACTTTGAAATTTGAATAAACCAACGCGGCTACACACTGCCAAAGGAGGCATCTGTTTCAACACTGTCCAACGCTGTCCTGATTTTGCGCGAAGGGAAATATTATCGGGGCATCGATGGATACGCTGATGACGAAGGGAAAACGTTTCTCGAGTCGAGAGAGACACTCTGAATAAACTGAACGTTACTACGGGACGATAGATTTGCCATCGGACGGAGAGGTAGCATCATTGGAGATGAGCCCGCCCTGTCGCTCAATTCGCGGCGTAGATGAATGGGAGATGAAAGCGTGAGTTGTCAGAGTCTGTGCTGCGAAAGTGCGAGAGAATAAAATGAGATGAAGAATAGTACGACGACCGTGCGAATTGAACGTCAGCATTTTCATTCTACCGGAGCAGAAAGGATAAATCTAAAATTATCGAGCTTGACACACGTATATATATATATATATATATATATATAGTTAAAATCAGAGAAACAAGTTCTATAAAGTGCAATAACTCAGAGAGCTTCCGAAGCAGAATTTTGTGTCGGTAAAAGCCACGTTTCTTATAAATTATTAAAATCAATACAGAACATCCGTGTTATCTCTTACGAGATTCGTCGTGATTAAATTCACCTTTTTACGCTTATTTCTTTACCTATCCTGAAAGTCTCGCTCGAGAGAATAAATTTTTTGACTTTAAACCTGTCCGTTTCTCTCAATGAGAGATTCGCAATTGGCATCACACTGCCAATTGCTGTTTACTTTATTGGCCCGTTATGAAGAACGACATGCCCTATCCAATCTAATTTCAGCGCGAGTTTCGACTTCGGCTCGGCTGTCGAAATTAACGGGAACCACACGTAATGCAATTCCGCAGGAGCGACCGTTTCACTTGGAAAATCGCGATTGGCATCGACGACTAAACGCGCAGTAAAACCACTGCCAGTAAAATTCTTTCCGCAGACGTTTTACGATTATTAATCCAGTAACTTGAGAAAAGGAAGTGAAGACTTGATAGGGATTACCGGCGCATTCTTATTACCGAAATTGCGCCGCAGCGGCGGAATCGTATATATCCACTGCATCTCGCGGAGTGGAAATCTCGCAGATTGATCTTTGTTTCAGTTATCACGGAGCGAGGAAATACAGAAGAGTATCCATCATGATGATATATCGCATCCCCTCGCCTTCGGTCCGCGAACGTTAAGTACAAGCAGTGCACACAGCGAGACAATGAGCTGTCGAGATGTCACGCTCCAATTTACCGCATGGATCGATCATAAACCGGCGAAGTGCGAGGCGGCGCGGCGTTTGGAAATTCTGAAACTTGCGTTTGCTTAATGGACTACCCGTGTAGTCCGGCAGCCAGGCAGGGACGAGCTGCGCAAAACTGCGAAAAACACAAGAGATCGCTTGTTCACCATTTTCTCCTTAATAATGAACGAGCGGAAAAATTGAGAAATCGACCGGCCTCGAAGAAATTGACCCTGTTTCGGCGCGGAGTCGCTTTTGACGTCAGTACACATACACATAAACATATACATATCGAGGCGTCAAAACTCCTGATGAACGGTAACGTAACGCGTCTGTGTGTCGGGAAATTTCATTGCATAAACGGAAATTTATACTACTAGTAACGCCGATGCGCCAAGTGACGCGCATATACAAATCGCATTATTTTAATGGCGCCGCTGTAGCGTGCGATCCGGGCTAGTTTCTCGTGAAATGAAATTTTCACGCGCGCCGAATACATTTCCGCGACGGGGGTTCGCGCGAGCGAAATTTAAAGAATCCATGCGCCGAGCACTGGAAACACGAGAGCTTTCAAATTACGACGGGAGTATTTACGGCCCACCGCCTTTAATCCTTTGAAACGCGAAAGAAGCTAAATCCCTCTGCCAAAACCGTTTCGAGGATTTGCCTTCGCGATGTTCAGCCCAGAATATATCGAAAATGATATAAACTCGCCTCTCGGAGATTCTAATGCGTTTCACACCTGCGTGGTCCGCGAGCCAAATCGAGATATCAGATGTATAAAGATCCAATCTGATGCTGCAAAGTAATATAATAATACGCAAATACGTTCTCGCATTAAATTTCACTCTCCAAATCCAAATGGACTACGCCACATTATGTTATATTCTATGCTATATTGTTGCGTTCGAAACTGGCATGATATCAAATTTCTCATTTGTGAAATCAACGATTCTTTTTATTAAGTCAGCAAATTACAACTGCGATAGTTTCTCTCTAATCTGAAGAAAATACATATATAAAAAAACTATTTTGTAAAAATATAAAATAAATAAAAATAATATACACGTTTTAATTGAAAATTGTTATATGCAATATCAGTAAATCGGCTCAAATCCCCCAAAATACTCTTTTATCAAGTCGGCGAATTACAACTGCGATAGTTTCTCTCTAATCTAAAGATAATACATATCGGTATATACACTGAGAGAAAAATACAGTTACTTTTGGCTTCAACCATAATTTTATATTAAAAATTCTATTAAAAAATTCTATATTAAAAATTCTAACACGAAATATGATTAACTTAACTATATGCATCATTATGTTAACCATAATTAACGTTAGAAATATTATAAAATGATGGTTGAGGCCAAAAGTAACTATATTTTTCTCTCAGTGTATATATAATACATATATAAAAAAACATTTTTTAAAAGTATAAAATAAATGAAAATAATATTTAGGAGGTTTAATTAAGAACTGTTACACGCAATATTAATCAATCGGCTCGAATCCCCCAAAATATTCGTCCTTTTATCAAGTCGACAAATTACAACTGCAATAGTTTCTCTCTAATCTAAAGATTATATATATATATATATCGTATAAATAAAAAACCTATTTTGTAAAGGTAGAAAATAAATAAAAATGAATTACACGTTTTAATTGAGAATTGTTATACGCAATATCAGTAAATCGGCTTGAATCCCCAAAAACACTCGCTCTTTTATTAAATCGACAAATTACAACCGCGATAGTTTCTCTCTAATCTAAAGATAATACATATCGGTACATAAAAAAATCTATTTTGAAAAATGTAAAATAAATTAAGATAATTTACACGGTTTAATTGAGAATCGTTATTACGCAATATCAGTTGGCTCGAAGCCCCGAAATACTCGCGGGAACATAAATGATCATTACTTCAGGAATGACGACAACGCGTCAATTCTTCGTGATGCGCCAAATGTAGTTCACGTCTACGATGCTCTGCGACACACGTAGGTGTCATCCGATCACGCATGACGACGCAGCGGCCGCGAATTGTCGCAGCGCCCGGCGGAGTTATGCAAATACCGGACGCGGTATAATTTGCGCGGTGGATGTCATCTCCTAACTGCACAAGATCGATACACTCTGCTTTACGATATTACGCCGAGGCGCACTGTATGCAGGCATAATGGCCGGCAGCCATCACGACCTTGTGAAATAAGCCATAGTGCCCTTTAAAATTTTTACCCATCTCCGCCGGTCTCCCCATTTCACTTGTTCTCCCCCCTCCGCCCTCTCTCCATGACAGCGAAATAAAAAATTCATTCGTACTTTGTAGTGCAATTTTACGCGGCAGCGCGATGTAAAAGCAATGCGGCATTAGCACTTTCAGAGTCGCAACGCCCGCCGGTCGGCTATAATAACGCGCGCGGTTTTATATGAGGAATAAATGTAAAAATTTAATTTGTCGTTTAATGTATACATATATATAAATTTCGAGTGGATGTTAACTTGGGATTTCAACGGGAGCGGAATATCCGGCGAATTTCGAGCGCGGGAAATGTATGATGCGGGATTATGGAACGTCTGTTCGCGCGCGCATTGACTCAAAGGATTTAGCATACAACCGGCAGGTGGAAGTAATTAAAGACCGCTAATTGATTGATCACTCGATCCAGTGCGCGCGAAACGCGCACGATTGACGGGGAAATGATCATAATGAATCAACTGCAGCAGTTGTGGGTGTAACCAAATGTCAGCAATGACGATCACTCTATATCCGTAGCCTTTAATGACGTGTAACGTCAAAATCGAACGGCGGCGAAAACCGCTGATGTTTCAGGCCTGACCTGATTCTCGCTGCGAGCGCGAAACGATGTAAACGCGATGCGCGTAAAGTGCCGAAACGAGATGCCTAACTGTGAAATTTCCGCGCGCTGAAAGTCATCTTGCGAATTTAAGATCAATACTAGGCCTCCGATAATTCTGCCGATCACGTTGCAACGACGGCTGTCTTTTGTTACTTATTTCCTGAAATTCGCGGCACAAGCGCGGCGAGAGTTGAATTCGCTTTGAAACTCAATTAAATTAATCCGCTTTCCATGAACAGAATGAATGTGTTTGCAAAACGATTTTAAAACATCGCATACCAAATGTATGTATGTATGTATGTATGTATGTATGTACATACATACAAAGAGATATACGCAGGATGTTTAAAAAAAAAACAGCGAATATAAATCCAGAGGATGTTAAAGTTAATAGTATAAATTACTTAATGTCCATTAAAATAAAGAGAGAGTGCATCTCTTTTGCAAAAATGTTAATCTTATAATTTCACTTAACTCAATCATGACGCAATAGTATATTTGCTGAACCGACTGAGCGACTACTCTCGAAAGAGTGAGACGTATAAGAGCTATAAATCCGTGTGACGAGGGAGATATATATTCAATTAAAATGTTGTGGATATTGACGTCGACAAAGCAAACGCGAAGGAACGCCGTATCTGGTGCGAATCAATACAGTACCATTTTTGCAAACAATTCCGAGCTCGAGTGCGAGACAACATCCGATACATCTAACTATTGAAACTCAGTGTTTTGTAAAAACTCAATTATATGTAAAAATAATTAATCAATTTTATATACGCGTGTATATATAAAATATATGTATAAATTTATATGTATATAATAAATGACATAATTGAAATCTACAGTAGATTTGATTTTAATGTAAATATCACAAATATCGTTGGATATTTATACGGACAATTAATAATTTTCCCATTTACGACACGAGCTCACGAAGATTAACAATTCTATGACATTTTGCGCGAAATTTATAAACTTTATTAAATAATAATTCATACTCCCATCCGAGAGAAATATCCTCGTAGCGACAAGAAAACGTTGAACGTGCATAAATTGTCAAAGTATGAATGGAAAGCTAAAGAGATACACACAAAAATTAATGTTCAGCTCCGTATGACGCTTGAAAAATTAATTTCGCGCACGATTTAAGATTCATTCTGCCGCGATTCATTTCTAGGAGTTTATTAACTATGATGTTAAATATTATCAAACGTTCGGGGCTCATCAAACGAAAGATTAATAATCTCATCTCCTCGGATCAATAATACCGCAACGCTTCCGACCTACCGCACACGATGACATCCGCTTCCGCAAATCTCTCGACGCAGAAACATCGTTTGAACCGTGTAAGTTTCAGTATCGACTCTGACTTGTTGATTTCGCGCGCGATGGTGTATTTATACAACGTCATCCGCACTTTGACGCGCTCTATCGAAAACGGATATTGCTGATGGCTGGCAGAAGCTTTAAAAAATGCAAATTTTGATATATTTCAGCAAAATTCAGATAAATAGTTTAAAGCAAGCTCGAAAGAGTATTGTAATAAATAAAAGTTATTATTACGGCAGCAAATTTTGTTAAAAATATCATCTCAATGTCTCTACCTCCAATCACAGAGCGTAAAATCCTCAGGGATTTTATCTTAACGGTAATTAATCTCTACAACAGGGCATGTTTTTATTTCACATAATTATTGCCGGTGTCAGGCGATTTAATGGGCGTTAAGCGATCTTTAGAATCTCGAAGCGTTAAAACCGCGTTCCTTTTGCCGCCGGCGATTCCACGAAAGTGCGGTTTTATTTTTGCCTTACTGCTCTCGAGCACGGATGTCCAGGAAATTGTTTCCTCTCGAGGGGAGACGAGAGTTAATTCCCGTAGACCCGTTCTAACAATTTCACGTCGCGAGAGAGAACCGTGGTCGCGGGAAATGCGGAAACTGGTCGAAACTTTAATTCCATTTCTCGCGGTAAATGCCGCCGATCGAAGCGACGATTACGACGACAGGGTCACCGACGGAACTCGCGTTCGTCGCGGAGGTAACATCCTAAATCCTGCGACACTCGGGTGCGTCGTAACAGGATCAACAACACTATGGATCAACAGAACACGTCGCCGGCACGCGCAAAGACAACGCGACGCCGCGCTCGCCGAAAGCGACTCTCGGCAAGCTTTCTCGACCGTGGTACGACGAGTGCGAGAGCTTCAAGGTGGCTTAGCTGCGGAAATCCGACGGCTGACTGGAGGATTCGCAGACGCGGCGCCTTTAATTTAGAAACGCGAAGCGCCCTCGACCTCGTGCCGCTGCATGCAGCTTATTTGTGCCAGTGGAAATTCGTGTATTGTACGTACGTACATGTGTATCCCGCACGTTTTACGACTTATATAGGCTCGAGGCAGAACGTGCTTTCGCGTCGGTTGCGACAACAAGGAGTATCATCAGTCGCCGTTGCACCTAATGCTAACCGGCTAATTGGTAAAGTCCCTTTCCCTTCACAAGAGGAAAGCCTCAGTTTAGAGAACCATCGACGGTTCGCTACCTTGTACGATGAAACGCGGTTTTGTGGGTTTCAGGAAGGAAAGCACGTCCACCACGAAACCACTAACGACAGTGACCGAACCGTTATCGCGTCGGAATTAACCTGGCAATTACCATAACCGAATCACCGAATGCTAGCCTTGTGTCACTTTACACATCACTCTCAAGGACGTTAACTTCGTCATATTAGTTAGTCCTATAATACTGTATACACTTGTGAGATTGTGTATCTATGCTTCGACGAAGATTGGAAAGTTCAGACACTTAATTTCATTAATTATTTACGTCACTTAAAGTAATTGGAAAGGCGTTTAATGATGGAAATTTTTATACTCGCAATAATTTTTAATTCTTTTAATCCGCATAATTCAAACTATAAAATTTTGTTGAAAAAAGTAATCCGTAATTGTTCTAAAAAGATATATGCAATATACAATTTATAAATATTAAGATAATAATAAAAAGTGTTCTTCAGAGAGAGAGAGAGAGAGAGAGAGAGAGAGAGAGAGAGAGAAAAAAACTGGAGTTATCAATGTATAAGAGAAAGACGCTCTTAATAAAATTTTTAATGGCAGATGATAAGAGGATTAATCAAATCTGGATTCGTAAGAACTTGGCGATGCGCTTAATCGGATCTGCTTGAGCGACAATATCGTTTCTCCAGTACAATAGGATTGTATAATAAAGATACATTAAATCATTAATGCTTTGCAACTTCATCCGGAGGTTACCACCCTCGGGACTGTCTTGCATATTTTAACGCCAGTAATCCGACATGATTTTCTCCCACGCTCTTAAGCGTATAAATCCGTGCTACTATTTAGCTACTATTTTCGGACGCATCACGTCAACCATTAGATGGCTTTCCGCCCATGAAAAGTCCGTAGTGCGTAATAAATCGCACGCTTTATCGCGTTCTAATAAAATCGTCGAGGAATAAACGCGTTTATCGGACATAGAATGTTTTCTAAGAGATCTTCTCTTCGAATGTCTTTTCCGCAAATTTAATAAAAGAAGAAGAAGAGGAAAAAGGATCTGTACAAACGTAAGTGGTTACAAAATATAAAATAAAACGAATCGTACAACAAAAATATATTGTTAAATGCAATAAATGCGCAATGCTCGACTTTCATTTGATTAAGACCGAGAGATTTATCGTCACAATTGACTCACCCATGTCGTCAATTATAGGCGCCATTCGCAGCGTAACACCGACCAGGAGCAAGGACATGGCGAGCAGAAGACAAGCGGTCGCGACGATCGTCCATCGTGCACGAGGCGGGAGTTCCTCCGGATCGACGAGTTCCTCGTCCGGACCGACGGGATCGATCTTGCGTCGTTTACGTTTGCGCTTTCTTCGCGGTCGGTGATACCTTCCCTGAGACTCGTCCACTTTCTCCGGCCCGCTCAGAGTCTCCTCCTCCTCCAGCTCGTCGGCTACGTTCAACGCCACGTAGTCGTCGTCGTCGTAATGAATTTTTCTGAAAGTAGATCAGAGTATCAGCGAGGATTCTCCTCTCCGTTAATAAAAATTTACTTGGAAGGCTCGAGTGAGCGACGATTCGCTTTGAAACGACGCATGCAAAAACCCAAAAGGAATAATATACCAAGCTATTGTTTCCACAACGGGGGCTATTGCTATTGTTCATCGAATCGTTACTCTCGATCAATACCGTTTCGGAAATGAAACGTGCCAGCACTCCGGCTGCGTCTGACGTTTCATTTAAATTGAAAAATAACATTTTTCTTGCGCATCCCGTATGGACATACAAAAATAGATACTTTTTTCCCCCTTTGATTAACTTAGTTTCATAATAGAAAACAAATGTCAATATAAATTTACAAATTGTCAAAATTCAGAAACCTGTTTTTAAGACAGAGATTGAATAGAAATCGACTACTAACTAAATTAACTTCGTCTTTTCTTAAACTATCTGTGGATTGTGGTTTCATATTCTAAATAAGACGTCTCGAGCTATCGATGTGGCGTTGTGTTAATTAAAATCTATATTTACTCGTATTTCGTTTCACAATTAGAACAGCAGAATATGTTTCTGATTCTGACGCCGATTGTAAAGGCTCGAAAAAGGGCGAGCAAGTATCGATCATCGTGGTACCAGCATTGTTCGTGAATCTCGAGAAGTTGCTGTTTGCCGCACGCGGGTGGCGGTGACTGAAAGGCCGACATTCATTGTTATGTACCACGTACCCTCAATCGAGACTTTGAATTAGGAACGTTACTCTATTTTCAATCGAGAAAAGAAGTTTGAACGGCATAAGGGGAATGGAAGCTTGCGAAAATCAGTCACGCTTTCGCAAGGAACTAAAGCTGAGGAACTAAATACTGAAGAATTAGAATATGTGAAATACAGCTTATTTTCACATATACTTTAAAGCTACTTGTGACTAAAACTGAGATTCAAAATTAAAAGGTCTTCATTCGACATGTTATTCGATATTATAAAATGTAAGCTGAGAATAAGTCTTTGTGATTTTAAATATGGAAAGTATTCAACAAAAAGTGATTAAAAATGTATTGATAAAAATAAAGCTTGTGTGATAGAGCTATGTATAGTTTTGCTGACGTATTAAAGGTAATATAGAGCGTCAAGTAGGCTGCCTGATGAATTTGCAGTAAACCTGTTCGACCTCCTCTCAATTGCACATCGGAGCACGGTAACGTACTACGGAAAAGCGGGCCAGCAATTTGATATACGTTCACAACAGCCAACGAGAGAAGCAGACTCCGATATCGAGCTGAACAAAGAACAATCGTTGCACTATCTGCGTCACACACACGAAGGCCATCACGTGCTCTCTGAGTATAATTTTAGAAAATGCCGCTGGAATAGGACGGAAAAGTGGAAAAACGATAACCGAGGTGTCGGGGCATTGTGGAGGACTGGGTGAAATTCGAAGTAGTGATAACAGCCGGCGTGTGGTCGGACAACGGCGATTCGAGTCGATTCGAATGTTATCGCCGCATACACTTTTTTGTCGCAGCTGTTAAGAGAAATTGTACCTTCCGGAATACGTGAGTACACGTGAGTTTTTCGTTATTCTGCAGTTATCGCGGCGATAAAGTTAATTCCTGAGCATTATAAATATATTATATCCAAAGTTCATCTATTAATAACGCTTATCAGGAGAAACGCGAAAAGCTTATAAATAGGAGTCTCTTTACCTACGGTGACAGGATATTCAATTAAGAGGAGATATTCGATAAAGAGAGAAAAGTAAATTGATATATTAACAGATTTAAACGCATCGAGAAAAGCCGTATCAAGTAATAAACGTCGATGTTGAGTTAGTCGCTCTGGCAGTTATATTCTCGCGCAAAAAAAAAGTTTCAATTAATATTGCCTCTCGTACGATATATCGGACAGTTTATTTGATAACTGTCAAGATATGTTATCCCACGATCTTGCATACATATCTAGGGTACTCTTGTCATCACGTTTAATCAAATTGTATAGACTTTCTAAGCACAATTTAATAGTACAATATAAAAATTTAAAAATTATTTTATTTTTTGCAATAAATTATCGCAATTTATATTAGTTTTTGAAGCGTCATGTAATGATAATTGAAGTTAATTCTGATTAATTAAATGTACTTTTATTTGTGATATAAAAAATATGTAGTTTTGGTAATTTATTAATGAAAATTAAATTATTAATAGAAATTAAATAAAAATAAACTGTTAAGACTAAATTATATGATAAACCACGAGGTTTCAGTATGGAATTAATCAATATAAGACAACTGTCTATAAGTCTCTTAACAGTACATATAAGAGATCTTTTTCCAAATCATGTCGCGTGCTTAAAAATCATCGAATGCTTCCATTGAGAAATTTCGAAAATTGTTTCGCCAAATCAGAAAAGAAAAGAAAAGAGGACACGATGATGCGATGGCGCCTCTTCGCGATCGCCAATCGCCAGTGGCTATCTTCCGAGTTTCATTACATGCTTCAACGGCGCGCTCATCCTTTGTCGCCCAGGTGGTTCAGCCGCCAAACCGTATTGGCCGAGAGCGGCATGTGACAGAGGCGCGCAACCACGCACCACCACGTTGACCCAGTTCCACCGAGTATGCTGGCTTACCGAAATCGTGTCTTTCTCTCTCGCCTCATGGCCGGCCGATCGAATATGGAAGAAGAACGAGAGTCACGATAACATTCCCGGTGATCCGGGAGCATTAACGAGAAGAGAGTGAGCGAAGGTTCGCGAGGGCGGAGAATCTACCACACGGGTCACAAACGCAACTTTAGAAGACCCGTAAATGCGGAAACTATGCCAAAGTGCACGCCAAGATTTCCTAAGACTCTCCGAATTTCCACGAGAGAGGATAAGCCAGTTCCGGTGGAATTTAAAGTCGATTTGTTCCTGACGGATGCGTTTTTGTCGCGATGTCCTAATTCTCGCGGCAGTTTGAGAAAATACCGTCGATAGGGCGACTTGGACTTTCAGGAAAAATCTTATTCTTTCTATGAAATCCCACTGAAAGTTTACCCTACGCAAGACTGTTATTGTCGCGTGCAATCGTATTTCAAGTACTCACAATTGAGCTGCGCTTTGAGAAAAGTAGCAGGCACTTCGGTGCAGCCGCGGATATTCGCAGGAGTCGCCGAGGACTTCTTTAGCCCTTTCGAAATTTATTAGCGCCACGTCTTGATCGCCGTCAATGCCGAGCAGCTCGAAGCGCGAATCGAGGCCGGCGTGAACGTCTTGGACGACGCCTTGAAGAATATTTGGGCTCCTCGAATGCCTGCGCTTCTTTCGAGGGCTTCGAGGACTTTCGGAGGCTCTTCTCCGTCCCCTTCCTGGCAAACAAAAAGAGCACAATTAGCGAACGTCGCTTAGCCGTGATAAATATTTAATACTGAATGGTTTCGTTATTTTTCTGCAACACGACAAACTCTATGTGCTGTTATTCTTTTATTTATTAAAATATATTTATATTCAACTAAACGTATATTCAATTTTTTATTCAGACATGCAGCGCACGTAGTTGAATAAATATATCAATATTTTACTTTGTATGCAAAGAAATTTTACATTTTTATCAACATTTAAAAAGTTAAAAAGTTATTATTCTGTTGTGAGTTTGTACACTAAAAAAAAATTCTGGTTGAATCAAAAAAAATCTTGTAGCCGCTCGCCGTCTAGTTATTATAAGTTCTAAAGTATTAAGTACTATTATAATAACCAGAATTTCCATTATAATAACCAGAATATTTGATCAATCCTAAAACATTTTCTGATTCGTCTATTATTAACCAGAATTTTTTCGGTGCACAATTAAAGATTAAAAGAATCCAAACTAATTATCGTCAATTATGTTAACAACTCTCTTACCGTTCGATAATTTATGCTGAGAATGATCCGTCGCGTTGTTGAGGTAATCACTTCCGCAGGGCGCGGAGTCGTGACGTCTGCGACGGTGGCGGTGGTGCTGCTGATGATGCTGACCTTTCTTCTTATTGTGCTGCTGGTGGTGCTGCTGCTGCGAATGATGGTGATGATGGTGGTGATGATGGTGATGATGATGGTTCAGTGAGGAGGAGGCCGTCGAGGTCGAGGTCAATCTAGGTCGGCGCGGACTGGCGGGCGCGCTGCCGGAACGTCGGCTGAGGGTCGACGATGCCTTCATCGCCTCCACCTTCGTCTCCACCAGGGCGGCGAGCACGGCCTCGAGGCGCGTCACTTCCATGCCGCCGCTGCCGCCATCGTCCGTCGACACCGCCTTGTCGGCGACGTCGGAAGTCGACGGCGTCACCGTCACCGTCATCTCTTCGCCTGCCTTCGCCGCCGTCGCCGCCGTCACATTACCACTCTCATCGGCGGCGATCGTGGCGACCGCCGCCGCGCTACCGCGATCGGTTGTGGCGCGGGTACGATCGGCCCGCTGCCGAAACGATCACAAGCCCTCCTCCTTCCGTTTCGCCGCGACGGCACTCCGGTTGTCCGCCGACGACAGCTCCTGCAGGAAGCGCGACAACATTAAGCCTGTCACCGATCGCTGCACCGGAGACAGAGAGAAAAATACGAGAGAGCTACGATGTTGTTCTTCTTTTTTTTCCCACCCCTCGGTCGCGGTTCCTTATCGGTCACTATCGCCGCGACGCTGTTCCGCCGACCGCGCCGTTCATTAATCTTCCGCAGAATTTCCGGGCGACGTTAGTAGCGATCTTCTTCCCCGGTAACGATAACGGCTACAAGCCGCATAAGAGCTGATAATCACCGTTGTTCCAATACGTCCGCATTAGCAGCCGATGCTTCTTGCACCGATAGCCGTGTGAGGAAAGTATCTTTCTTCGCGTGCTCCTTCAACCGAGTCGGAAGGGAGCAGGAAAGACGGCCGTTCCTATTTCTCCCGCTTGCCAAATGACGCGCGTAATTTATGTAAATATCTCGATACCTGCGCAAGCACCCTGCGGTATCCGGCTCGATTTTGTTTGTTGTTTGCTGCTCCACTGACGCGACTGGCGAGAAAGATGAAATACCGATAATCCGTCGTTCATTCCAATTTCTTGTACTTGTCGTCGCTGCTCCGCCGCGGAATCCAAAATCGCGACGGCCCAAGATTGGCCCCGCAGATGTAATTGCACGCCCGATTAGCTCGCCTCGCTCAGGAAGGAGTCTGGGATCGTTCGGTTGCCCGGAGCCAATCGATGTTCGGCGAACCGTTCTCGGCTGCAACGGTCAGCTTCGTGATGCGAGTCTTAGCCGGATTCGCGCTCCATTATCGGCGATGGCCGTGCATTATCTGATGGCAAATATCAGATGATTCGCCGTGCTCGACGAGACGGATGATTCCCCGCGGTTGCCGTAAATTTCTTCCAGCGGCTCCGCCGGCGCTCGCGTTTCCATCATACGCGAGTATCTCTTCCACAAGTGTCTGCTTTATGGGATGATTAATCGGATCCACTGTTCGTGCAGATATATCGCGCGGATGCACCTCTGAAAAAACCCGATACTGCTTGCCTTCGATATTGCCTTTACGTCCCTCAGTCTCTCATTGCGTGATCTCAGTGTCCGTTACACTGCTGTCGTATGCCTCTCCTCAGTGGAAACAGTTTTGATACGAAAGATAAGCTTCTTCAATTGTCCATTGATTTTTCACGATTTCAGCTGTGACGCCCGATGTTCTCTCTTTTTCTCTCTCTCTCAGCCCTCCTCGAGAAACTCAAAGTCCTTCGGACCCTTTAAATCACCAGACACACACTCACTTGAATATCGATGACACAACCCTCGTAAGTATTGTCGCGAGTTTCGCAAACAGAAAATCACGTTGGCGGAACGGTTACCGAAATATCTAGCCAATCGGAACGATCTACATTGAAACATTGCCGTTAGGGAAAACCTAAAGCAAGCAACAGTGATGGATCGACTGGTCCCTCTCGAAACGAAATCGTACCGGTGGTGGTTCGTTTCTGCTTGACCGATTTCCTACGACCCGTTCCGACTACCCACAGGGGTAGCTAATGACCCCGTTCCTCCATACGACGCAATGCGAAGGACGGTCGAAATATGCAGCCACGTCCAGCTGGAATGCAGTACAAGAAGTCGCGAGGAAATCATCCCGAGAAACTAGGATTGGGAAATGATCCAATATCGAAATCTCTGAACGACGGATTTTAGGGGATAAACGTTTATTATTAAATCAGGATTTCCTAGATTTCGATTGACGCGTGATACTGAAATAAATTTTTGGAATATCGATAAACGAAACTTTTGGAATGATAGATAAAATATTGAACATTAAAAGTTATCAGCTACACCGAGGTTATTGCGTGAATTATAATTTTTAGACAATTTTCAGATTCTTGAATACCTTGAATAGCCTCGAACAATACACGAGCGGAATATTCTCTGGATATTGTTGAAGAGCGCTCCAGGAATGTCCTCAACGGCCGATAAATAATTAAAATCCGTTTTATCGGCCCATTTCGAAAGATTACCGTAATAACACGGAATTTGATCATATATCAGATTTACAGTTATTATATATAAGTGCAAAAATTTTCATATCACAGCGTTTTAGTAACGAATATTAATTATTATCTAAAATCTAGTGGAGAAATTCTTAAATGTAATTTAATTTAATTTAATTTCAAAAACATTATCACATTTAATATTTTCAATTTTAACCAAATCAAAAAAAATTATTTAGAGCACTCTCCTTCTAATTTAAATGCGATGAGAGAAGAGTGAAATTTCTCTTTACATAAAAAGCGGTAAAACATAAACTGGATAGAGCGGGGTGAAGTGGTTCGTTGACAAGCATCATCGCTCTAGCCTCTAACGTCAAAGCAATCTGAAGGACTCGGTCGGCTAGCGCAACCGATACACATCAATACGCTTTGGCAGCCGATTGACCATAAAGTCATCCGATACTACGAATATACCGAGAATTCTGAGCTGTGTGAAGACTTTCCCGCGCTTTGAGTTATCCGATGAACCCGCGATTTCGTATCGAAAATCAGATCTGCGAATACACGAAAATGCGAGAGCAGACCCCGAGAGCTGCAAACTATCCCTTAGCTATCTCCACAAACATCGTCCTAATTTATTCGCTGGGACCACCATGACGTAGTATCCAATCTGCTCACGTCGGCCCCAGTTTTTCCAAGCGATCCTTCTTCCGCAGACCCCAAACACCTCAACAAAACATTCTCCTGTCTCCTCGGGGAATAAGGGAGGACATGTAGCTATCTCGAACGTACACATGATATCTCGTAAGCGGGAATAGGCGCCGAAACAAAGCATACACGAGGGGGTAGCCGAATGTAGACAAAAAAAGGGCGACAGGGAGATGATATAGAGCTTCAGAAAAATGAGTTGTCGCCGACACAAGTGCGCTGGATTCTTTTACTCTTGAAATACTTTCTCTTGCGAAGGAACTTTACGAAGTATGTCCGAAGAAAGTATCAGCTTACAGTTAAAGCGGAGAGATACAGATGAGAGATCACGGATCGCGTAATGAGAACGTCACGAGGACGATCGTCAAAATCGTTTTATCATAAAGAAACGAGTAAACTCTATTTGAAAACGAGAGAGATACATTCGCAAAGAATGAAGAAAGAGAGCAGGAAAGAGACGGAAGAGACTGAAGCAGAGTGTAATAGATCTCTCGAGCGGACGTGAGTGCTTGTTGTCACACACAAACACGGGCACTACTACTCGCCTTGTCCTAAGACAATACTTGCTCATGTACATTACTCACTATTCGCGCGACTCTTCCGCCCACATTTACTGGCGCTACATTACTCCTATCTCACGGATGCTGACCAGAGGTCCGCGGGCTAGCTTCTCTCGTGCGCGCCTCGTGCAAGAGAGGTCGTGAGGCTTGTAGGCACCCAGTGCACCCTCGCGCGGGGCACGGGCGCGAGGGTTGATCGAGCTGTTAGCGAGCCACGCGGGGTAGCTGTGTCACGCTGCTGGCTGCACCACGCTGGTGGCTGCCACTGCGATCAGCAGCACCCTCGGCGAGCACGCACGCACGCACACACACACAGACATACGTACACAGACACGGTGGCGCGCACCCACGACGGAGGGATGTCGCGTGCGCGGGTGCTAGCGTTCGCCCGAGTACTGGGGTAGCGTCGCGGAACGGACAGGGTTGGCGGCAGGCAGGTAGCCGATCTGGCAGGGATGCGTTCAGCCCTACCCCTTCCTCCCGACGCCGCTACCACCACCAGCATCACCGACGTCGGCGCCGTCGCCACCGCCAACGGACGTCTCTTCTCCCTTCTCCCAGCTGGAGCTGGACTCTAAGGGTGCCAACGAACCGAGATGTTTATCCTTTAAAGTCCTTACTACCTTGCTCGCATGCGCCTTTTTATTCTGCACGCGAGCGCGCTAGTTTCAGCGGCTTTGAAATGTAGGTTTGTGTGCTAATTAATCTGACGGCGGGGCATATCGTATCGCTCCATAAATTGCGCAGTCTCTCTCTCTCTCTCTCTTTCTCTCCGGATTAGAAATATTCAAAGCCGGACTAAAAAGGACGGCAGCTCTTAAAATATCCAAGAATCAATATAGCTTTTACAGTATAAAAAGCTCTCGAGTATTGTGAAACTTTTTAGATATTCCTTTTCAATAATGAGAGAGATTATATGTACAGTTAATAATATTAATTTAGTTGCAAATAAATTTAATAATTTAGTTAAGCTTAAATTTGCAACTTAATTATATATCAACATATAACGTGTCCGGCTATTAGCGAGTCCAATGTACTAAATTAAAATGATTGGTCTTTAATTACTCCCGAAATCGCAAACTGCGTGTCGGTAAACCGCAAATTATCAGCTTTAATTTTAACGTACTATCATATAATTATCTACGTGAAATTGTCCGTTACATAGGAGGAGACAGAGGAAAAGCCGACTTTGCGAAGGCATCTGGGTCCTGTATTAAACCGGGCTTATCGAGGTATAAATCATTTTATTACTTGCTGCAACAGTACGGTTACGTTATAAAGATAGATCGTGATACTTCGCCTGTACCAGACGAAGATAAAATTTTACATTTTAATCACGTCGTAACATTGTTATAGCGCGTTATTCTTAATTAATAATCAAGATTGGATAAATCTCAAATTGCAAATTAAAAAATGATGCCATAACAAAGAAATAACGATCGTGCGAAGAACTAGAATTCTCGCTCCACTTTTCTTCATTAACTCCCCTTTTTTGAAGAACAAGGGCAAAGTGACCGTTCTCGAGCCCTAGCACCGGCACGAGCAGTAAGATGCTCTTTTTGCTAGTTTGATTAGATTAGCCGGCGTCGCAGAAGACCTTCCGGCTGGCCTCGTTTTTGTTAAAATTCGTCCTCGGGACGAATTTCTTTGAATTTTGCTCGTCGCCATTCTTTCGCTTTGGAAGAGTTCCAATCGGGCTATCCTCTTCATGTGCAGAATATTTCGTTTGCCTTATATTTCGCGGCATTTCCGCCTTTGCAGTTTGCGCGAATGTGAGAATCGAAATCCAGTAGCAATAAGCAGTTGAGCGCCGTATATGACTCCCCTGGTACAATTTCGCTTCTTCAGGAAATCTGGCGATCGAATTTATAACCCGTGACAGCTAAAGCATTGAAATAAATTTCATCGATCGACCTGTAGCTTCTCGTAGCTCAATAAAGGCGCCCCGTCGAAAAAATCCCCTTCCACCAGAGGAAGCCAGAGAATATCATCTTCCCGCCCGTGTTCTGGATCGCCCACGCGAGATAAGACGATTAGCACGTACGCCATTATCTGGAAACACGGCGAGGAATCTTGGTGGAATCAGAAACGTTCCAGGGACGTTGGCGCAAGAACTGCATACGAAAAGGGGAGCGTACGTGCACGGCTTGAAAAATTAAATTTTTTCTTGAAAATGAAATTATTCCAAGCAAATGAATATTATTGCAGCTTTTTTAATAACTTTTTTTACGGTAAGTATAATGTAAGTATATAATATAACTTTCTATTTATTTATCTACTTTGTACATTTTTCATTTTGTACTCTTCGAAAGTTTTAACATATTATCTTTGTTGCTAGTCTGTTGAAGAATATTGTACAGACTACAATAGAGTAGTCTGTATCTAGTTATCTTTCTTCTATCTACATAATACAGAGCTATATCCTATTAGCATTCACTGATGCTTGAAAGAAGTATACATCCAGTTTCACGAGAATAACTTTATCTATTCCACATGAACGAATCGACGAAAAGGACCCCTTTTTCGTTTCAAGAAGTTACAAATGACAAACTCAGTTGTTGAATTGACGTTAAATTGAAGGCCATATGTCAGAAATATGCCGCGAATTCAATCAAACTAAATGTGATCATTTTTTCGTCAAACATAAATACATTTGTATAAATATTTAAAAATGATAAAGAATTATTTTAAATCATTAAGACGAAAAATGTTCAAAATTATCGCCTATTACGTAATTTACTAAATTGTGATTAAATATCACTCAAGAGAGGGATAAGCCATTAATTATCCGACGGGATTGGCCTCCTTTCGTTCCGGGTGACGGGCTCAAGTTCTTCCGCAGTATTTTCCTACAAGTTTAAAAAAATACATTTTAAATTCCTTAATTTAATTTGTCATTATTTGTAATAAAAAAGTAATAATTATATTATTTAATATTTAATTTTAATAANAAATTTTTTTAATCTATCTTTTCCAGCTTTTCAATTAGATCATTAATTATGATAACGATATCCTTAATTTAATTTGTCATTTGTAATAAAAATAATAATAATTATATTATTTAATATTTAATTTTAATAATAAATTTTTTTTAATCTATCTTTTCCAGCTTTTCAACTAGATCATTAATTATGATAACGATATCGTAGATTCGAGCGTCGATAATTTGATGTCTTTTTTTGTCCATTGTTCTCCGAGTAGACAATTCGACCTAGCACAAGCTACAAGAGTAGGGCAGAAATCAATTTCTGTCCTTCTTGTAGGGCGTGGTTTTGATGGGTCCTGAGAGCCATCTTATCGCGAGAGAAGTTTCAGCCACAAATCAGGTTTGGGCAGAATGGAATTCGATATAAGCCGCGATGATAAAGTACGCCGTTTATCCCAACCTCTATCATCGCGAATATAAAATTTTATGTCTAGGGTGTAGACGAAGGAAAGAGGTGCTGCGAGAGAGCAGCATATGAAATCGGGTGAGACGTACCTCTAGAAACGCCGCACGACGGGTGAGATAATGATGACGCTCTTTCTCGGGAAAGGTAATCGATACGGGCCATGGAAATGTTAAATCCTCCGTGCCGTTACTTAATTTTAGAAACAACGAGGTCGAAATCACGAACGGCAGCGTCAGCACCGGTAACTGCGTCTGAAATATTAATAAAACTTGTTACACGTCTGCGAGTCGTTGCGAGCTAATCGAGCGAAAAGGAACAGAGGCTTCAGTCACTTTTACAAATATCGACTCTATGGTATACTGCAGGAGTGGAGTGTAAATAATCGCCATGACAGCGGCGACGGCCGTTTGGCCGTTCAGCACCAACAGATTTCCTCCCAGAGCGGCCCCGGTCAAAAAACTGTTGTATCCCCACATCCCGCTGTAAGCTCTTTGTCTGTCCGCTCCGAGCTCCAAACCTAACGGGGAAATTAATGATGATGATAATTTATACTTCTCAAGCTTTTATCTCGTAACAAATGTTCCTGCTTTTAGCCCTCGTGAGAGAATTCACGCCGTAAAGCTTAATCACTTTGTATACCCCATTAAACATTTTAATTATACATCAAGATCAACGATTCTCTCGCCGCTTCTTCGACCCTCGTTCCATATCTTCTCTTGTTTTCTCGTTTTGTGTATAAATATTATATAAGAATAATTAAAATACCTGCGAATGTTCCGCAGAGAGCGCCGAAATATGAAAACGAGGTTGTTATGGGCGAATATATTAACGATGCCAGATACATGATGGAGCCAACCATCACATCGTCGACTCCAAACAGCTGTGACGCGGAGACAACGCTGCCTCGTACAACCTGAAACACGATTTAACTTTGAGCACAAGCAAATAGATTGATATCTCCATTTATATACCTTTCGCAGCATTTCCCTCGAGCAACAGAAGTACGGATATATTTATTTCCATTTTACTTTTATACGCCTCACAAACACAGTTATTCCGAGCAGCTACGAAAGAGATTCTGTTTCAACAAACATCTCTTAATATTGTTACAACATTTCATAAATCTAAATTTAAAGATATCCTCTATTTAACTAAGACTGCATCGATATATGAACAGCTCAATGTAGCGAAATGCAAACGATAAAAATTAGAAGTTTGTTGAAGTGTCTTTGCGCAATAAGATTTTATACTACAAGCAAGTATATTCGCAATTGGAAAAGTAATCGCAAGTTCTGAATGCAAAACTATATAACTAATGAAGCCTTTTGGTACTTCTTGAGACCCTCGAGATGCTAATATATGCGAAGTTGAGAATATAAAGTTTGAAAAAGTAGAACATGAGTAAACTCTACCATTCCCCAGTCGACGTAAACGCCGGTCGCATTCTGCCCGTAGAAACCGGCGCCGTCCGCTGTCGTCGTCTCACTTGTTGCATTGTGCTGAAAACAATGAGAAAGTCTTGCACAATAACCCGGCGCATGATAGAGAAATGCACGCGGCAGTCACTCGACGAGCCTGGAGAAGGTTCAAACTATTTTATGATGAAATATGCTTCGCGAAGAAATAATTTATGCTCCGTCACGCGCATCGAGTACGGCCGTAAATTTTTGCGACACGAGGAGGAAAACTTTTCGCACCTGAGATAAGGAGGATTTTCTGCAAATTTCCCTGCTTACGGTTAAATATTACACTGCATGTGCAAGTTCGACTATGCGACAGTACAAGAGTTAATTTTTCGCGGCCATCCAGGCGGCTAGCAGAAATAATGGCATGCCCGCACGATATGGAAGTTAATATATTTACATATACGCGAAAGGTGAGCCACCCAACTGAGCAATATTTTCAAATATTCCACTGTTGTAGCACTGTTTGCTAACGGGAAACAGTCTGTAAAAAAGAGAAATGCCGAGAGAACTTGCCCAATATTTAACTGAAACAAACAACTGGCGACTAGTTAGGTCGAAATAAATCCGAGCCGAGGTAAGTTATCGTTGACGGAGTTGTTCGTGCTGGAGTTTGATCAATACGGAGAAAAGCCATGCTCCTACCCACGGAGGATAGCATTCTCCCTCGTGAAGGCACGTCAAATATGTATGGTCTGAATACTGAGAGCGTTTTTCCCGGCAAATTTTATTCCGCGTCGAAGCCTCCGCCCTATTCTCATCAAATTTACTCTCGATTCGGGACCAACACTTTAAAAATTGTGATTCTATCTCAATCGCCCATTTCCTTGCTGTTTCAGCGAACCGTAGCACTTATCTTAAATAAAATCCCTTTGACATATTTCATAAACCGTTTCTCTCTCCTTTTCTTTTCTCGTTAAATATTATATTTATATTTAAGAAAATCATTATTATTAAATGAATTTTATTATTAGCTTTGACTTCTTTGAGCAAAAGACGTAACTTTACTGACAAATTAAAATTGTAAAAATTATATTATATACAAATTAAAATGATAAAAATTCTAATATTTCAGGAGATTTATATTAGTTTCATATTTCATCTAAATTTATTATATTTCTTAATGTCAGTTATTTCTTATTAAAATTCGTGTTATTTCTACGCAATAATGTGTGTTTGTCTAATCATTAAAAATATCGTGCACGTAAAATTAATTTACCATCTCAAACATCGGGTCCACAGATTTGGCTACCATGTCCGAGCCATTCTGCGTTGAGAGAGCGAAAATCAACGTGAACTCCGCCAAGTTAAATGGCCACGTAGTGCAGGAGAATTTATCGCTTCTCAGGGACCGCGAGAGATAAACACTGGAAAACATTAACCAGGAGCTGTTGAAATTCGCAAACGTTACCACAACGCGAATGACGAGTGAACTCCGGAGTTCTAACTCTGGTAATCCGGTTTGCCGCATAATCTACCGTCACGAATTATTCCAGATATATCTTATTCGAATCTGAAGCCGATTCTATCACGATGCGTTTCGCGCTAGTTTCTATTCAGCTGCGAGTTGTCTAAACTCATAACGTTATCCATAATGCTGAATTCATAAAGTTCTGGTATATGCTTAAGGCATTATTACGCCACTGTGCGTTAATGCGCAAACCGCTATTCTCTCTGACGATATAACACAATTATCAACATCAATTTGCATTAATTTGTATATATTTTGACTTAATTAAATGTCACCATCAAAATGTTATTTATAAACAAATAATTTGTTTATAGACAGGATTATTTTATACCGCATACCGATATCATGTACATGTTTATCTGAACGTTATTCCCGAAAGCGTATTTACCGTTTATCATTTCCAGCGCGGCTGTGTACCGAAGGTTTATTTAATTGTATAATTTACGACAATTGAAGTATCTATGGTTACCCACATCGTGTAACATTTTCCAGATACTCCATGAGGAAACATGAGAGATAATTGGATGTACCTGAGTATCGTCGCCAGGAGCACGAGCAGGAAGCTAAAGGAGTCGAAGCTTCCGTAAATTTGCGGTATCAGACCGTACGACACCGCTCCGACCAGGAGGGGATTGTAGACGCTCAATCCATTCTCTACGATATCGTCAGGTTCATGTATGAGCTGCAAAAGAAACGGATGGTACTTAAGCGCGGTCTTGAATAGCGAAGCAAAGGATTTCGAGGATTCGCGAGCGGGAATTCTACGCCGACACCCTCCTCGGGTCGCTGCGAAAAGCGGTGCCGCATTGCAGTGATTTTTCCCCGTGTGCACGCAAACGGTCCATTAAGTCCAACAGAGATGAAAAAGAGATAGCGAGCGTATGGTCACGACGCATCGTCGCGTATGAATAGCAACGGCAGAAATGAGCGTCCGTCTCTTTCGAGCGCAATGCAGCGAAAAAAAGTGTACTGCATTTTTTTGGCAAGAACAGAGACCGCTTGACACTGCGGCTAATAATTAATAAAACATACCACGGACAGGACGAGGCCAAGGCCGGCGGTGGCCGCAGACAACGCCAATGTACCTGGCGTTACCGCAGCCAAGGTAACTATTATCAGCAGCCCGCTGAGAGGATTATTCGCAAAAACGATCTGCAACGTTAATTAAAGCGAATCGACGTTAATTAAAGATATATACCCGGCAATTCCGGTATGAGATATTACAGTGCAACGCACGAAAAGGTGATCCGATGCCGTAACAAATGCGGGTTCTCTTCTTCGCAAACAATCATCTTCAGTAAGATTTTCACAAAACGCATATAACATTCTTTAATAATAACAAAGTAATAAAATAAATTTTCTTAAAAATAATATAATATTTCCTTGTACTTTTAATAAGAATTATAAAGATTTTTTTCTAATACTTCTTTCTGCATTTTTCTTTCATAAAACTATAACAATATAAATACAAATGTCACAATAAAGATATATAATTATTTCTTCACTAGCCTCTTTTTTAAAGATAATTACCAAAAGCGAATCGCGATATCGAATATTTTATTATATGTGAGACAGATTTTTCACTCACCTGTCCGAATCCACGTAAAAAAGCTTCAAGTAATTGCACTGCATGCCAAGTTCGCCGTCCCTTGTGTTTGAAGTATTCCTTCAAAATCGCAAAATCGCCTACGAAAGGTACCCATGTTTTTCTCTGTCGAAATTAGTTTATTTTTTAAATATACTTCTTATGAAAATTTTTTGCATATTTTTCAACAGATGTAAAACAAATTTATTTTTGAGGGAAACTTTAATAAAGGACCATGTATCGCAACGTTTTTCTTTTCTATTCCATTTTGTGTTTTGTGAATCAAGATTTGAATCAATGCCAGTTATCCGTGCACAAGAAGTATTTCAAAATAAAACGGAAAACAAAGGTTTCAGCCTTCTTCAGTGTTAATAATCGATCGAGATACACGCAATAATCTAAAAGTATTGACGCACGCAGTTCCCCACGATATGAAACTGACGTGTTAATAGATTGATGAAAGATAATTATTAGAAACAAGGCGTAGCTAGGATGAGGCAGGAGGGGGAACGTTTGTCCTTCCGTTGGTACAGAGAAGTAATTAAAAGAAGTAAAAAAAATGCCTGACGCATGTAATGTAATCTACGAAATTCCATAAATGAAGTCAAAATCTGAATATACTGTCCCTTATAATTAATATACTGTCCTATACAATCCTTTATAATAAAAAACCAATTACAAATTACAATGTTTTATGAAAATGATGTAATAAATAATTTTTTGTTTCCCCTCTTCGAAGGAAATCTTGGCTACGCCCATGATTAGAAAGGCTGCGTAAACTGTTATACATAAAGTGTGATATTTCGCAGTAGCATGTATGTATCTAAAGAGTCAAGTATTTCTCAATAATATAGTTACAGACGCCCGACAAGTCCTCAGTGGAATAAAATGAAAGAATTAGAAATGTAAAACGAGACAAGTCAGAAATTTTTAATTTCTGATTCGTCCATCTTATCTCATCGACTTGACGAACACATCTGTGATTATATCATCAAGAATGCGCTTTGCATACATTTAACTATTGAGAAATACCACACTTTATATTTATATATAACTGTTTATGTGCAGCCTTTCTAATATTATCTTTTATCAATCTATCAATGCATTAGTTTCATATCGTGTAAAATTGCATCTATACTTTTAGATTAATGTGTCTCGATCGTATATTAATATCTGATGACAGGCTGAAATGTTTGTATTTTTCGTAAAGAAAAAGAATTATTAGTTTATATCGAAAACAGATATAAATAAATCGTAAATAGCCAAGTACGATATTACGTTTCATGGTAAAGACAATTAGTAGCATTACGGATACTTTCCATATGACTAACAAGTCAGTATGACTAAGAACAGATCCGTAATTATCCAAGAAGCTATTACGGAACTGCGCATTATTGATAATCTCACACTTCACACCCAAATATAACATATATTGAATTTCAAATAACGCTTACTTGTCGCAATTCTGCTATCGGCAGCTCGTTCACAGGCATCGCGTATCGACAAATAATATTAAAATCGTATGGCAAAGTGACGTTCTTAATTACTACACGGAACACCCCCACCAAACACAGTTAACACATTTGTATACATTTAAACAGCAATAAAAGCACGTGTTATATCCCTGTCGCATTAAAACTGCAAACACTGATAAATGTACAGAAGGAACACCGTCTGCCGATTGTATATATACGTGACAATCTCTACAAATAATTAAACTTCAATACAATTATGAATCATGTGATAAGATCTTAAAGATTATAATTTAAGAAGTTTCATCAATTGATTACATAAACGTTTTTGTAATAAAAATGTAAATTTTGAAATATAAAGATTCGTTGTATTTATCCTTGTGTTTAAAATAGACTAAGCGTTTATAAACATTTCTTTTAATATCGTAGATGCAGTTAAAACAACGATTTGAATCTATTGAAGCTACTGAAGCTACTGAAACTACTTTTAATTTCAACATTCCATTCTCGAACAGATGGTTTCACTTTCTAACAGGTGCATTAAAATGCACCTGTGCATGTTAATTAGCGCACCATAACAAGTCATAGTACATCAATTATCATGACTTATACCATGTTAACTAGAGCACTCTTGAAACAGATACAAGTTATAGAGAGATTATGCCTTCTATGAGTACATTATGTTTAAACAAATAATAGTTATGTTTATTATTCTCATCTTTGCACTTTTACAAAAAATTGAAAACAAAATACTAAGAAATAAATGTGTTAATAATGGTATTACTCATATCTCGACACATGTCATAATCAGATTGATTTATTCATTCATTCCATGTATCAGCAATGTTAAATATGTGAGGTCATAGCAAACAAGTTGTTTATACCCCCCATGTGGATGTATTTAAGTACAATAAATGAATGCTTAAAAGAAGTTATAAAAATGTATTTTTATCATCGTTACAATAGTTGAAAAACTTCCATAAAGTTTACAACATTTATGGAATTCGGGTAAAAAAATATATTATTACATTAAGATAAAAAAAATATGATCTTAATACATTAAGATAAAAAATATTTCTAAAACGTATAATTTTATTTTATAAAATAATAAATCGTTTTTTTAATCTCAAAACACTTTTCGATCCTTAAAATTATATGTCCATAACATAATTGGGATGAACAACGAGTAAAGGATCCTCCTCCTCTTCTTCGTCTTCTTTGCCTTTGCTTCTCAAATTGGTTGTTGTTAAAGGTATTATAATTTGATCCTAAAAATATAAAAATGTACAATAAATTATTATATAAAATGCAAATAGGCCAGATACAAAATATATGAAAATATTAATACGTACATGATATGTCAATCTATCAATAATCTTCTCAATAAAGTTTTTCCGCTCTAGTAACTCTTCTTCTGAATCTAACTGATCTTGTATTTGATCAAGATACCATGCAATTAATTCGGATTTTCGTATGCCACCCTTGTTATCATCTATTAAAAAATGTTAATTTAACTTTAAAATGTTAATTTAAGATATAATAAATGATAAATGATAATACTTATTTCTATTGTCAATATAGTAATAAAAATACCTTCACTCTCGACACGGCTTTCTTCGCTTCTCATATAAAGAACTAACATGTTCGATAGGTTCTTATATTCCTCAAAAGACATAGTTAATTTTTTCTTTGGCGGCTGGCGCGGCGTTTCGTCAGGCTCTAAACAATCAATAAAAGTAAATATTAAAATAAATGTATGTAAAAATAATAGATACGCTATAGGCAATAAAAAAATATGCAAACATACGTGTTGAAGGCGGTGCATCATCATTGCCTTGAGCATTAAATGCTGCCATGAGCGGTGGTGGTTCATCGATGTCCATTCCTAGGTTTGCATCGTCCGCCCCTTCCTCAAGATCCACATCAGGTTGTTCTACCGTAATTATACTCTTCTGTAACAATCGTTTCGCTTCTTTCACATGCTTCACTGTTACTTCGTCCATGCATTCTATTTTCGCTAATGCTTCGGACAATCTAATCATGCTTTCTAATTGCCTCACGGTGACCCTCCATTTGCCGCTTCCACTACCTGTTCTTTGTCTGAGAGCTGTGTAATTTTCGACTAAAAGCTCAGAAGCTTCCTATAAAAATTTGACAAAATTAATCAATAATGTTTCATAGATAGCACCAAATTATTTATTCCAATGTATCTTACCTGACTTAAAATAGGTTTAAACTGTTTAGCAAAATTAATATATCTAATAATTTCATCTTGTTGGTAGACCACTTGAAGATCATTCAAGTTATCACAATGTAAATCTATGATTCTCTTGGCAATCGCGTTATCGACAATTTCGTTACATTCGTCCAGCACTACAAAGAACAAATCAAATCTCGACATAATAGGTGCGGTTAATTGTACATTTTGCTGCAATGATTTTCTCCTGTCATATCGACCGCCAATGGGATTTGCCGCCGCTAGTATAGAAGTTCGAGCATTTAAAGTGGCTCTTACACCAGCCTAGAAACATATGTGGACTTTAGCATAAAGTTCTCTGTATATTATATAAATATTAAATACCTTTAATGTATCTTTAAGGTATAAATACCTTAGTTATTGAAATTGTCTGCTGTTCCATTGCTTCGTGAATCGCGACCTGATCCTTCGGATCCATCTTGTCGAATTCATCAATGCAGCAGACGCCGTGATCCGCGAGCATCAGCGCTCCAGCCTCTATGACGAAGTCTGAAGATTCTTCATCTCGTACAACTGCAGCTGTCAAACCAGCTGCACTCGATGCCTTTCCAGACGTGTACACTGCCCTGGGCGAGATGTCGGCTACACATTTGAGGAATTGCGACTTTGCGGTGCTGGGATCACCGACAATGCATACATTGATATCTCCTCTCAGCGACGTGCATTCCTCCGTAGTTTTCGCTACACCACCAAAGAACATCAGAGTGATCCCCTTTTTAATTTCATCGTTGCCGTGTATAGCAGGAAACAGGCTAGAAACTATATTTGTGTACAGATTTTTGTCGCGACTCATTTCGTAGATACGATTCCACTCTGCTTCCGTCATTCGTTTCTTCATTGCTTCTTGTGAAATTTCTTCCATTACATCTGTTCCTCCAAACTGTAATATAAATTAAATCGAATATTCTTCCTCAAAAAAGACATATTTTATTTACTTATTAATTTTGCCTACCCTTGCACTTGTATTGGTGACGCTGCAAGCGAGAAATGCCATTTTGTAAGTTAGTTCCCTAACACCAAGTGCCTTAAGACCGCTTACACCTTCTCTCTGCTCATTATTTCTACTTTTTGGTCCAATTTCTGTTTTGGCACTCGGTAAAGTTAATGCCCCTACATCCGGCACCACTATAAGAGTTCCTGTGAAATCGTATCTGTAAAAATAAGATTAGGTTTATTAAAATTTACAATTTTAATCGTTGAAATATCTGTATTTTTAAACCTACCTATCGCCAGCTTGTACCATCTCAACTGTTTCAGATCTCAGAATGACTTCGACAGAGCGAGGTATAGAGCCTCGGGGAAGTTCAGCTTGTGTTTCTTGAATTCTCACTTTTTGAAAGTCAACAAACAGTGAATTATCCACGTCCAACAGGAAACGGCGTCTGTTGCTGCATACCGGATTCGAACAGATTGTTGGATTTGTAAACTGAAAACAATGAAAACTGAAAACAACTGAATCAAAGTTAATCAGTTATCTTATATTATATACATACCTTAAATTGTTGTTCCACATTTTTAATATAAGCATTACAATCCATACAAATAAACGTACCAAGGACCAATTCTGGGTGAACAGGATGCGTTCGTACTACCTGTCCAGATATACGAGTCAAAGTACTCAACAGCGCTGTATTTAACTCTCTTAATTTATGCCTAATAGGTACATCGGTAAAACTGACATAACATTCCTTATCCTTTGGCAAATTGCCCACATCTTTAACAAAGTTGCTCACTGCTTGGCATAAAAATGGATATACTCTGAAACAAAATAATTCTCATTTTTATTTCTCCTAAATAAAAGAAGATAGTGATTACTGATTATATAACCTGTAGTATTCTTCAACTATAGTTGTAGCGAGCATCTGATTATACGCTTCTGTATCGTCAAAAGATACCTCCAGTGTACAGCGTTCTGGACTGATAAGTTCTTTAGCTGGCTCCAGATATTTAACAACCTCAAATTCCTTAAATCTGTAACGATATAAAAAAATTAATAAAAAAAATATTAATAATTTTCAGTTTTAATCCAAATAGAATTAAGTTGAATAAAGTTTTGTAATGTTAAAAATATTTTCAACCTATAAAAAAATTACCTCTCCAGGAAATCTTGAAACAATTTTTGACACTTGACCCCGACCTCATCTCGTACACGTGCTCGAACAGCTTGTGGGGGAGCAGCATCCATTCTTTCAATAAATTATAAGACAATACGCTATATATATGTTCACAAAAGTATAGATAAAATAAAGCTGATGTTGAAAAGAAGACTGATGGAAATTTGGCGGGAAGACAAGCTTCAAGCATGTTTTCAGAAACATCTGGCGTTCTCATTAGGGCGAATACTTATGTCCTCGTGTCGTTCATGTTATTCGCATTGGAACATGTATTGAAACTAGAATTGGAACTAAAATTTGAATCACAATCCCTAGAAGACGAAATATATCCATTAGCTCCTCTATGTGCACGAACCATTTATTGTGAACTACGTGGCCACGCACTTATTTCCAACAGATAATACAGTTTTCGGTTCTCATTCTGAAATGCATCTCTGAAATGGTCTTATCAAAAATTAAAAATTAAGAAATAAAATATGTTTGTTACGAAACATTTAAGCTGTTATAATTTTAAAATATTTACCCTTTATAAAATGATTTTTTATAAGCATTTAAGAAAATGTTTTACGCTTAGGGGGGTTCCACAATAAGTTGCAAATGCCTTGTCGTCAGTTGCTAATGTTGTGATACGGCGATTCGTCAAGTATGTCGTTTGCGACTGGCAACAAAACATTTGCAAACTTATTATAGAACCCTCCTAAGGTTAAAGAAGTTAGAGGAGCGTTGGAAAAAATCATTTTACGAGGAGACTATGTTGAAAAATAAAACTGAATTTAATCGAATAAATACTTATTTCTATGTTAGGCTCAAAACTTTTCAGACTATCGTATAGTATCAATCAAATACAATGATTATGCGAACTTTGCACGGCACAGTTATTACAAAATAATGGATCAGCGCAGTTCATCAAATCGCACATAAGGATTACTTGTGATCCCTGAATTTTTCATTTGCCTGTTCAGAAATCATAAGAATTTCATTTATATATATTACTTATATATTTTTTTATTTATTGATTAAAAATAGGGAGAACTTTGACAGAACCATCTAGTCGATTTGGTAAAGTTTATAAATAATACAAATTAAAAATAAAGCGCATAGTGTCATGTGGTGTCGTGCCGAAAGCACACACTGGCACACACGTTACGACACACAATAGCTTTACGGAAAGGGCCTAGTATCAAAAGAAAACCTCGACCGTAATGTCGTGTCCTCTAGAGGAAGAATATGAACTAAAATGAACCTTTCGAATAAGTCGCCATTTTGTCGGTCCTATTTATTGTTTGAACGAGTCTAAAATTTATATCTTTATGATTAATATATTTAGGTTTTTTTTCATTTATCACCTGATTATTCTAAAATTATATAGATAAATTATTTGAGAATTATGTCATTTTTCTCACAGCGATTATTTCGTTTTGTAAATTTTCTCGACTAAGATTAATGTTTATTTATAATCATTAATTTTTGACGATGATCTTAATTTTACAATTAGTTTTCTTTTTTTTGTATAAAAATCGTTTTCCTCCAAGTAATAAAAAATATTTTTAACTCTAAATTCGAAAGTGCCTTCGCAATCCTCATGACAAAAATTGGCCGTTTTAACAATGTAGAAAGAAACGATAAAAGAAATTTAAATGAAGCAGTAATTATTCGTCACGCAGAATTCGTCTCGCGACTGTCTTCTCGGAGACAAAAGGAAAGTTCCTAATAATGCTTCGCAATTCGCGTGAATAGCGCGTATACCAGTCTTGACACAGGAAAGGGGGAAAGTGTAGAAATCTTCGTGTAAAGAACAGAGACGGGAATAACATCGCTCTACGCATTTCCTGGCCAGAACAAGACTTGGCTCTTAAGCAGACGCGACGGAACGCTGTATAAATGGCACGCGAAGTGCGTGCCGTCGTTTTAGTCCTTTTTACGAAATAGAAGGAGGATGGCGGTTGCCAAGAAAATCGGCATTGTCTGTCTGGTAACGAGAGTTCCGAAACATCCAAGTTATCGCGTTGCGCGACGCGTTCAGTTCACGAAACTGCGTGCGGTGATAATATACAAGAGTAAATGTATTAAGTAAAGTAATGATGTTGTGCGCCGTAAAGTTGTACTACATTGTACAGTATGTGAAGTTATTATGAACAGTAAATAAAAATTATACGATGTATACCGAAAATATATATCTCCCATTATAATGATATATACCTTTCCATTTTGTGATAATTAAATGTAAATCATAATTATATACATTTTCGTTATAAATGAGTGACCTTACATTTATTCCAAGTAGGACATATTGTTTTTTTTTATACGTTTTAGGTATATTTAAAAACCTAAACAAAATGTATATAAATTACGTGCTACCTGGAATTATAATGTATAATTTTACATACATTTTTTTATAATGTTCATCTTAATATAATGCTCGAAATGTGAAACTAATCAGCCTCATTTGTTATCATGTAAGCATGATTTTTGTATCGCAAAATAAGAATTTCGAAGGACAGATAGTTTCGAAATCTGTTATCGGTGCCGTGAACTTGATTGTTGGTTTGCACGTATTCCAGGATGCTTAGGTACATCGACCCTGGTCCTAAAACGAGTCTGGCGTTGTGCCACTGTATAACGAAACGGCACGATGGGAATGCGTTTTCGAAAGACAGACGCGAATACGCTAACAGACGTACCTTTGCTTGAATGTAGGTGACACGTGTCTGCTTGACGAGTGCCATACTGGTGACCAAGGCATCTTCGGATCGGAACGTACCGCGTTTGTGGCACAGTTATCTGCCAGTTACAAGCTCTCCATTTCCGAAACATCCAAATCATCAATACGATGATCATGGCGCGATCGGCAGCGATGTGGAGAAACCAACATCCTCCAGAGATCAGGTAGAGCATCCAACGGGACTTCAATCCGCGTCGACTTCAAATAATCACAGGCAGAAATCGCGAACGAGCCCTCAAAGGTATAAAAATTGTCACTTCGCTTTTTAAGTTACGAAAATATGAAAGAAGGAAAGGAAGCAATGAATATATTTATACGTAAGATATTTGTAATTTATATGCATGACATTTTGAAAATCTCTTATGTAAAACCTCAAGAAAATTCTTTGATCATTTTATCGTCGAGTCTTTTTCAGCAAAAAAAACTTATCGCGATTCGCGAATGTTTAGCAATCAATTTCTTAGGGAGGAAACCTTAAATAAAAATTATAAATTTATAAATTTGAATATCGCACTAAAAAATATAACTAAATATTATTTCGATCCTAAAACATCTATAGACGAAAATTTAAAATATAAATCGACTGTTCTCATTTCGAGACGAAAGATATTGCGGTAGTATTTCTCGCGCAAAAAATGCGCATATTATATTATATTTTCTTCTTCGGTACTTGAAGGTTCCCTACGGAAATTCGCCAGGACAACGTTTGGCTTTCGGCGAAAGTGCCAGATGCATCTCCGTCGCCTCTGCCGCAACCGTCGACGACGATGGCGACGACGACGACGACGTTATCAGGAGTTCGAAGTATCCGGGAATATCATCGTCACATACCTCAACGATTTGCGTATCAGGATATCGAAGTACTTGACGGATATCAGACGGATGAGTTGGATGATGATAAACTGCCGTATCGTGGAAAAGTTGAGACAAAAGTTGAGACGTATTATCGTCGAGGGCCACAAGACATAACAGCAGCCATCAAGGCCCTCGATCTTTTCCTGAGCCGTACTCTAAACGTCGATGGCTACAATAGCAAAGTACATCCACCGCCCAATCCTATTCTAGCCCTCGTTCTGTCTCGATACGGACGTTACGTGCCTGGACCGCGAAACCCTCGCGTATACGCGTATCTGGCAGCGAACAATATCCACAACCATCAACCCTTTGGCAAGTACAAATACGAGCGCGACGAGGAGCCAATTTACACGGCGACCAGATAGCGAATGTAACAAATGTTATTAATTTGCACCTGAAAACAATAATATATGCAAATGTACGACAATAAAATGATAATAATTTGTACGCTTTTATTTAGAAAAATTTATTTTCGGAGCATTTATTCGAGCGCGTTTATCAGAAAATATAACAGGATGATTGACGGGCGAGCGAAATATTTCTTACATAAATTGTCGTCATGCTCTAAAATTTTGGAATTACGAGAATTTCTCATAGTTCGCTCGTGATGAAATATTAGATGATATCTAGTCGAAGATTGCTATTGCCTTCAGGCTATCGCACCTAATTCATAACATTCCCGACTTCCGGCTTATCTCGAGCCATATAAATCTGACGCTGTTCCAATTCTTTTGCAAAATAAAACAAAGTGCACATCCTTAAAAAGGAAGAATCAATTTTAATTGCACCGTTGAGTGTGTTTATCGGAAAATATAACAGGATGATTGACGAACGATCGATCGCGCTCGCAAAAGTTGAAAAATAAAGATGAATATACGCGAGAGAAAGTATAATTAACACAACGATTTGGAATACTCGCGTCTTCTAGGCGTGGGTCGGCGATCAGGCCTTTGTTTTTCTCCTCAGTTAAGCGCTCGAACTTATAAAAATATTCCCCGTGCCGCCCACAATGTAATTTGTCTCATAGCCATTCACAAAGGCATAACGACGCCCATCAAGGCCCTCGGCCGCTTCCTGCGCGGGACCCTGAACGACCGTAGCGGTTCTCTCTGCAGCGCAAACTGCGTCCCGTCGCTCAATCTCGCATTAAACGTTTGCTGACCGTGTTTAAACATGGATGGTACGTACCTACATATCCGTACGGTACATTTTATTTACCGGCGATCGGCGGAAATCGATACCCTTTGCGGGAAGCCTGCGGGCCAAATTTGAGCGATCCGTGCGGGAAGCGATTTCACGTTACAATTGTCTTCTTCGTACACGACGCTGTAATTAACAGAATGAATCTTTAGAAAGAGCTATTAAAGGAATCCTTAACTTACCGTTGCGATCTGACGGCTAGACGGTTAATCGATATCGCACCGAATTTATCCTTGAACCTATTCACAATTTGGATTTTACGGTGGGTTAATTGGAGTAGTTGGAGAATTCGCTTGAGAAACTCCGATTAAGCAGTAAACTACTCTCGTTACACCTTTCTATCTCACTGCCGGTCTCGGAATAGGTGCTCCTCCGTTCGACTTCATTTATCTAAACCGCGTACTGCGATCCTGCCTCTCCTCGGTATAAGACAGACTGGCAATTATAAAACAATTATCGATTATTCAATAACTCGTCAGGCGGTAACGAGATGATTACAAACGCGGCCTTCACCGAAATAACGTGAGGAAACGAAATTTACAAGCGTATGAAGATAAATAGATGATCCCGCGGGAGAGAGAGAGAGAAAAAGAGAGATCTCAACCCGTACGTCAAATTTCACCCTTGACACGGGCGTAACTGTGCAACTCAGCTAAAACACACATTACAATTAATATTCTAGACCTATTGTATATAAATATTCAAATATACATTACGCCCGGATACGTATCTATCCGTNTCCACAAGATTATCCTATGAATAAATTTTGAATTAGACCGTGAATGAATATGATATACATGTATGGACATACGTTATCCGGATGTACATGGGTCTCCATTTGCATGGTGAGTTTTAGTTAATAAATATAAATACATATATTGTGTGACGCGTATTATATATTATATATATATATATATGTATATACAAATATGTTACATATGTATGTATATATGCACATAGTCGCCACGTACATATGTCTTCATTTGCATTGCTGATACAAGTAATAAATTCGGATGCGAGAATGCACGGGAATCGCTCAACTATAACGCGTTCGACAAGCGTTGTAAACGAATGTTGTAACGAAATTACGAAACGCGCTTCGAAGGAGCACGATCTCCGCGCGGGGATGGCGAAGGAAAATATCGCGAATTTCGGCGGCGAGGGTTTTCGCAGATCGTTCAATCTCGCCGTTCGAAGTGGAGCTCGCCGCGAGATCATAAAACAGACGATCGTGCCTTTAAGTGACGCTTGATTGCCTCTCGTCCGCTAGGAAAGCATATTGTCGGAAAATTGTGTTTCCCGTGTTGGTTCACCATACGTTTCGAGATTTACCGTTGCGAAATCGGCGGGCCTTAATAACTTTGGCCGGAATATACGGTGGCTACATACACGGCCACTCGAGATTAGCCGCGTACACGGTTCCTTCCTCCATACCTTTCCATTCTCTTCGAGAGTAGTCTTGCATCCGTATTGGATTATCCGTCCGACTATCGATTCGATGCCTGCCGCAAAAGAGACTAGACGAGGTCGTCGAACCCTAAGAAAAGTATCATTGGTGGAGTACAGACGCCGTGCGCGCGAAGAGCACTCTGCAACAAATCTGTATTTCCATGCGAATGTCTCGCGACAGCGAAAAAGAGAGAGACCGAGCCGCAGCGTCGTGCCAAGCCTGCTGGCCTTCGCAGCAAACGTCCTTGCATTATTTAAATCATACGGCGACGATGAATATTTTATGCCGAAAGTCAGCAACAATAGCGGCAGACACGCGCGGGCGTACGCGCGGAATCGCAAACGAAAGGAGGGCGGGCTTCGTCACGTTCGCCGCGTTGAATTCCGCGCGTCTCTTTTCTTTTAATAGTCAGAACGATATCTGAGAGCAGAATGGATAAAGCGGCTCATTCATCATTCCGGGCGGGAGACGCGCAAATTTCCTCACGTTTCTTTTCTTTCCCTGTAATTCCCGCGCTCTTCTTTAGGCGATCTCCGCGTTAGAACAGCTACAGGCTATATGCGTGCTCCGCCCGCAACTTCGGGGGGGGGGAGGGGAGGAGGTGGAGGTTTCAAATCAAACCGTGATGAAAAAAGGCGACGGTAAAAAGCAACGGGAATAAAATATGAGAAATACGTTTCCTCGAGGCGATACGATTCATTTTACCAATCCCGTCTTGCTTTCGCGCGCGGCTGCGAGGAAGAACGCGAAACGAGTTACGAGAAAAGAGAAAGAGACTTGAGGAGGCATATAGTATTAACTCGTCACGTTAAATTCTCTTTTTGTTCTCTGAAACTTTCTCTCCTCGCAGCCTATCTAATTCTTTCAGCGTTACATTAAATCACAGCCAATCGTAATACGATTAATATTTATTGTTATCATCTCGATTCACACAAATACTTTTCGAATTAAATTATTGTTATTCGCTATTTGATTATATATTACATATTACGCAAAATTTCTTTGGTAAAATATAACTTTGGTAAATATATATATGCATTTTTTAAATCTTTTTAATATAAAGTAACATCATTGTATTTCGCACCATCATCTCGGTCTTTCCTTATCTATTGATACGAGCAACGATACTTTAAAACTAATGCCAGATTATGCGCGATTCGTGTGTAATTCGCATGTAACGAATTTTCGACAAATTACTATAAATCGCAAATCATGAATTGCGAATCACAAACACGCGCATAGTCTAACGCCAGCTTTACCTTTACTGAAACTCTTGAACCAGGCTGTGATCCGGTGTATCACCGTGTTGGCGCCTTATCAAATTCTCATACGAAGCTCCGGAGAATGACGAGGAATGACGAAGCACAAAGAGTCGAACGAGATACATTGTACAGCACATCCATACCTACTTGCTGTCAATACCGATCAAATTCGTGTCGATTTGCCTTCTCTTTCCCTTTCCCCTATAATTTTCTCATTGAGAGGACGGTAACCATTGAATTTTCAATCGAAAGACTCCGATACATTCGGTAGCCTTTCGACATTCGTGGGGATTGACGTCTGAGTCGTGCATTTTATTCCTCTTGTTTGGCAGACAGGTTATCCTGTTCGAATGTGATGTGACCGCGTGTCTGTGTGGTGATCCGTCAGAAACGATTTAAGACTACCTTCGTCACCGTGATCAAAATCAGAGAGCAGAGGGCGTGAAAAAGTTTAGCCGCTTAAAATTTTACAATCATTCTTTCAACGTGCTTCTTGTTACTCTTTGCAAATTGTCCGTTATACAACATATTCCAAAATTTTCATTGTTTAGTTTAAATATAAGTTTTCTGGCAAATAAAAATTCAATCTTTCCCTAACAATATCTTAATTAGATATAACTTTCACAAGTTATTTTGTGTAACCATACTTTTCTTGCGACACCAGATAAGATAAGGTAATTAAAAGTAGAAAAATAAGTTATCTTTTCTTAAGACTTTTCTAACTCTATAACCACTTATAACCACTCAGAGATATTTATTGTCTCGATATTTCTGTCAAAGAAATTTTAAATCAACAACGAATATGATAGTAATTTGTACATAGTTCAATAGCTCTACGAACATGTCTACAGAAATCCTCCAAGACTTGTTTCTCAAAAAGATTCTAAAATGAACTCAATCATTCCCGTACTTGTATTTATTAGCCCCGTTGAGAAACGGAAGTGATAAATACACGAGGAACAAAAAGTGATTGGTTGAATGAAACCAACGATTTTTGAATACTGACCGTCCACGCATAGGCATCTGATCGACAATTCGCATCAGCTTACTCGACGCATTGACGTGCAGCCAATCGGTGCAACGAGAATAACAGATCTGTCTAAACAGCGCGACGATGTTCGCTTTTTCCGATGAAAAACAGCCGGAACGTTCGTTGTTTTTTCCACAGAATTTTTCGACTGTCCATTTATCGATATTGTGGCTGTCTTTCGAACTGAAGGGCTTGAAGCGTGTTAAGTAGAGCTGTGCGAAATAGCGTTTGAGTCTGAAACAGCAATCGATGCTATAATGAAATTGTAATCATTATATCGAGATGATTTTTAATCAGTTCAAATAATTATTGCACTGAAATAATTCAGCTTTAAAATATAAGTTTTAAAACCCGTCAATAATAACGCATCTATTAACACTGCAATTGCTTTTGAAACTAAAGTACAATAAAACAGGTATTACATCGTAAATGTAATGATACATAGTTATTGCATGCTCTGAAACGGATTCCCTCAAGCGCGAGGCAATATATGTATAATTACGCAAATTATCATTAAACCGTAAATATAATGTTATGTGCGCGATATAAAGTATACAAATATGACAGATGCAATATGCGACAATATGCCAAACGGTTATAACAGTAAAGAAATTATGAAACACTGACAGTGAAAATACTTTCACAGACACTCATCAAACTGCATTGCGACCGTGACGTAATCATCACGAAACTGGGCTGTAACAGAAAACGTACTGTACGTGAGAAGAACGACGAGTGACAAAACTGACAAATTCGTTTGCTCCTCACATCCGCAACGTGGTGAGCATAATTGCGTTGCAGTGGTCTCGCACGACGCGAGAGCGCCGCGTTAAAGTTTACGCGCTCGATCGCCATCGCGATCTTTAATTCCCGCGACTCTTCCTACCTCGCGGGATGTATGCAACTCCGAAGCGCGCATAAGAGAAATAGTGGAAATAAACCCTCGAGATTCCACACGTGATGCTGCCGAGAAGCCACTCGGTTTTAGCGCGGACACACTTGTGCACGCCGGCTCAATTGCGAGGGTGCGGTGAAAGGGCACTCCGCGCGCCACAGTGATGCTGCGAGAGGGTAGATGTTCGGGGCTCGCTGGCAACAGTGAAGAGCGCCGTCGGTTTCTTCCGCGGTTGCGGTCACGACAACCGAGTCGTGGTTCACCGAAAGAGCGAGAGAAAGAGAAAGAGAGAGAGAGAGAGAACGCACACGCATCCCGAGCTCTCCGTAATTGCTACCGTGTTTGTAATTGTTGCGCTCTCCTTCTTCACTCCTTTGTGAGGAACGGCTCTCAAGGTTCGCCGCACCTTCTTCCGGTCGTTCTCACGCGCACCGCCGACCGCCACTCCGCCAGCGCGGCTAAAGCCACCCCTTGAGCTACGTGTTCGCGAGACACGGAGCGAGACGGAAAATTAGTCCGCGGATACAGTAAACGGTGGTCTGTACCCTCGTTCCTCCACGGAGGTGGTTTAGCGCTGACGAAAAAGTCGTCCCGAGGGAGAAGTGTGCGCTAGCACACTTTATTCCCTTCTTGCAGTATTTCGTGCCTCTCAAGACGACGCGGTGCTCGCTCGCTTTCTTGCGTCGCTACGAGCTACGGCGAAAATTAATGCTGCGGATCCATTATATCCGTATTTTAATCATTTCTTCTCCTTCTTTCTTCCTTCAACCAAAATGAGTTCGTACTTAAAACTAAAAATCTTACTTAAATAATTAATAAAGCTGTATTCATAAATAGAAACTGTAGCTAGTGTCCACGTACATCTTTTAAGAACGCATATAAAACCCTAAAATTATAAAAACTCGAAAAGATGAGCTTAGAAAAAAGTAGTCATTAAACACAAACCAAGCCTGAGAACGGATATAGATACTGATACGGATACAAATATTATTTCGCTATTTTTTATCACATCCCTTCTGGATCTTATTCAGTAAATACGCACTTTGTGCGATGTATCTTGTTTTTGCGAAAAAAGGTCGTCTTAGAAACTAACTATTAGACATGTACGATAATTTTTTATTGATAAAGGATCGTTCTAAAAGCCAGCTAATTTTTTGTTGATAAAGCACTGTCGTAAGAACTAGCTATTAGACACGTACGATAATTTTTTGTTACTCATAGGCCCTCTTCAAGGCTCTATAAAAGAGGCAGTACTGAGCTACAGCGACAATTCCCGATTAACCAAGTTTTCTCTGAATGCTATATCTAATTATAACATCTGTAAGACTCAAGATTGTAAGCAAAGTTTGTGAAGTAAAGTATAAGTTTTATATTAAGAAGATGCACGATTCTTACAAAATAAATATTTCTCAACAATTGTAAAACTTGAATAAACGTTACCTACAGATTAATAAAAGCCATTAATTATTCTTCCATAAAATAATTAATTAATGAATAAAAATTACAAGCAAAGATCACAATAAATATAGTTGAAGAAAAGCTATAAGCGTAGAATATTTCATAGCTCTCTTCACGGATCTGTGGAATTAATAGCGCTCCCGTGAAATTTGCGACAAGCGCGAATTTATCTGTCTCGACGCGCGCGACGCAGTGAGTTACATCAAGATTTATAACGGCGTCGTGCCGGGGGACTTTCGAAGACGTCGGACGTCGACGCCTATTTATTCGGCCGACGCGACGCCTTGTTGCCGTTCACCTCGCGTTTCCTGTTCCGTCGCGATTCGATCAAGTCGGCCTGCGTTACTGTCGGAACCGGCCGCAGGAACCACTTATATTCGTGTTTATTACATCGAGATGTGACGTCATTTCCTGAGGGAGGGAAGGACGGAATAACTTCATCATCGTATCCCACAGACGCGGCGGCGGCGGCGGCGGCAATGGTGGCAGTGAATCCCCCCTTTTGAATAGAGCCGAGTGGATCCGCGCATTGGTTCTCTTCCTCACTTCCTCTCTCAGTCTTCCGCCGCTTCCTCTTCATCCTCATCCTCCTCTGCCCTGTCCCTCTTTTCGCTGCTCGTAAAACTCTATCCTCCGCTTTATGTGCGGCTTCGAAAATTCGCACCGAGAGCCCCGATACCGACTGCCTTTGACTCGAGCACTAAGGAAAAGAGCGCCGGCGTTCAAAAGAAAGTGGGCGAAAGTCAATGTCGCAGAATGAAAAACGCCAGGCTGACTTCCGCCGGACGGGAAAATGTACAGGGAGTAACAGAGGGGCGGAACCGCAGATGGCGAGCCTCAAATTCGTCCCTTCGATTCGCACTTTGCATAAGAACGATCGGCCGCTCTTTTCACCAGTCCTTCCATCGCCTCTTCCGCTCCTTTCCGCTACTGTCGTAACTTTTTGTGCTTTCATTTCATCCGACTGGGAACATCTTTCTCGAAACGCCCGATAACTTATTCCATCGTGTTGCGATTCACTGAGAGACGGGCGCTGTCGAGGCACGTGACGTTACATAGAATACCTATCTATTTCTGATGCATTAAAATATATTGGAATATTTCTTAAATATATGTCACACACTTTTTTATTTAAAATATAGTTTTAACGGAGAAATTATTAATTCAAATCCACCTGTCACATTTCTCTTTTCTGTAGATCTATGTTTAATAAGATAATAAAATATGCATTATCAGGGAGATTAATATTGAAAAATATTCGTCCATTCTTTCGTTTCCACTGTAAAACCAAGTCAAATACAAATTTTCCCTCGAAATTCTCGAAGAACTCGATATTTCTCTACAGTATAACGTCAAGGGCTCTTTCAGTAATACGTAAAGGCGACTTCTTTATGGATATATAGCAACGGGCGTGAAACGCAGGGTCTTGGTAATCTACCGCTTCGCTGGTCCCGGCGCGGTTCCGCCTTCTTCTTTCAGATGTAAATGCATTTCCAAGAGAGAGAGATCGAATCGCGCGGACTCATAAAAAGGAAAATAGCAAAGTCGCATCATCATCATTTCTCGTCACGATGTGCTACTCATTTTACGATATTCAGAACTGACTGCGCCGTAAGACGATTGTTTGCGGCTTGTATCCAGGAGGCACCGCGTACACGAGGGTTGACAAGAACCTCCCCGAGAGAAAACCGTTTTACTATCGTGAAAATTAGACGGCTGTCTTCTCGCGCTCGCGCATGCAGACGCTCCTCGCTAAAATGATAATTAGATAATCCCCCGGCATCTGGCGAATGTAAAGATCTCCCGTGCGTACGAGGACCTCGTGTAGACCGCTTATTTTCGAATTAGACGACCGTTTAATGCCTCTCGTGGCGCGAGAATCTCGCGCTGGCAGGATCCGAGAAGTGCTCTCCGGCTAAATCATGGTCTTCATTTTACTTCCAGGGCAAGCAACTTGTGCACTTGTAATAGCTTCTCATATAACAGCCTCGCTAGACCCGCTGGTATTGCACCACGGAGACTCGGTATAATTTTCACCTAAGGCGTGGCTAGAAGTGGGATTGTCCAGATCCGCGGTGGTCATGCCATAGTCGCATAATAATGGCCGTATTAGCAAAAGTTGAATGAGACTGTAAGTCAGAAGCTTAAGACTTAACGTCGAAACTCATAAACTGTACAGATACAGAAAACGAAATCTTTAGCTTCATTAAATTCTATAGCTTCATTAAATCGATTCATCACGACGAAGGTTATCAAATCATTTTCTGCTGCTCGCAAAAATTCTTCATTCCTAAATGAGAATGACGGGATTCTTTTCGTTGCTGCTACAGTGCTAAGTTCATTTTTGCTTATTTCTCTGTTAATTATTTAGTTATTTCTGTATTCTACAGTAACTCCCTCAGTAAAGCCGAAAGCGTCATCATTATTCTCACATTATTCTCCCGGTTACTGTACTTCCTAAGAGGCGGGGAGATTTTAACTTCCATCACCGATTTACCCTCGAGTCCCGGCTCCCGGGTGTATTCGACTCCTGGACCCGACGATAATGCTATTTAACATGCCGTACCGTCGCGAGTGCAAAGTGTCGTACCATTACAGAGCGCGGACGCGCCGCTCCATTAAGCAACGCATACGTTCCTCGCTCACGTATACGTTGGCTCGGAGGTAGGAACGGGAGTGGAGTCAGCGATACAGGGGGCCGGATAACTGGGGTGGTCGACGGCGGTGGCAGCGACGGCAACATTTGGCGAACTATGCCTTTAATTAAACCGAAAGAGCGACGTGTATTGTCATTTCGCGCGGCACAGTTACGGCATTGCATTGTGCAAAAGCTGCGTGGTCGACCAGTTATACCAGTTACTGGAGACAGAAAAAGAAAGAGAGAGAGAGAGAGAGAGAGAGAAGGGGAGGGAGGGAAAAGAGAGGGCGACCTCGTGGAACGCGCACTCGCGAGGAAATTCGCGCCCATTCCGCTCCATTCGCACGCGCGAGACTCGGGTCCAGCTTGTTCTGCTGGTGCAAAAACGGGCAAAACGTAACGAGATCTTCCGCTTGGCTTGCACGCGGCAGGAACGAGACTCCCGCTCTCCCCCCTTTCTCCCCCTTGTCGTTTTCCGCTTCTGCCCCCGTCTAACGTCTGCTTGCTCCGTTGCACGTCCTTTTGCTTCAAATCCTCGGCCTCGCGGCGGTGTCGCCTCGCGCTATTAATTGACAGTCGTCGGTTTAATCGCCACTTAATTACTTCGCTGCAGCCGGGTAGAAGCGTCTAATTATCAAACGCCTGTTCCCGTCTTATCCTTCGGCTCGTTCAGATGAGGTGGCGATGCCTAGGTGCAGCGTTTAAGTATAATTCTCCGTCCGCCGGTACACGCTTCTTGTTGAGAATGTGAAATTAGTGTCGCGCTCGTAATTCGGTGTGGATAACGTAGAAAAGACTAATACGCTCAAGCAGCAAAAAAACGCTCTGACAGAATGGTAAAAGAGTTAAATGTAAAGAAGCATATATCTCTAGAAGCTCCAATGTTAATATCTTAACATTTCAACCGCAATAAAAGGCACGGTTTCTCTCCGTTAGAGGAAATTTTAGAATTTTCTTACTTTAAATATGTACATACCTTTTTACATTTACGTTGATAAAGATAGAAATTGTTCTAGAAATCTAAACTTTCATTATGAGGTTATTAAAAAGTTATTAAAGTCGCATATATATAAAGATCCTTCTTAAAAATCCTAGACAAGATTAATACCAAATTTATTAAAGACCATGTAAACCATTAAAATTGAGAACGAATGTTCTGGACATGCTTTGTGCAATTCGTTGTCGTCGGATAATTTGTTTTAGAAATCTAAACTTTCATTGTAAAATTATTAAAAAGTTATTAAAGTTGCGTACATATAAAAATCTCTTTAAAAATCCTCCGTATGTAAAAATCAATACCTTTGTTAAAGATCATGTGAACCATTAAAATTGAGAACAAATGTTCTGGACACGCTCTATGCAATTCGCTGTCGTCGGACTTGTATTATGTAACACGGAAAGAGCAACTAGCGATGCCGTAGATAAAACGAGATGGCTTTCTTCGAAAGAGCTAGACTGCTATTGCAAATAACATCTCTCGCTTTTTCAAATCCCCTTTTTTCATATATAACAGAACAACGCGCGCGGACGTCCGGTCCCGGCGATACCATCGATATTAGCAAGTCAGCGCGAGAAGCATCATCAGTGGCAGCGGCCCGTGTCAATCGTCACGTGTGACTAGCCGCGAGACTCATTTCCGCGCACAAATGGCAATGAAAATTGAGCTGGCAGAAATTACACGGATATTACACATCGAACGGCGCGGCGGAACACATCGGCCGTATCTCGCGGGGCTCGAAAATGCGATTTCTATGAACGACCGAGTCTACGAAGAAATTATGTGTAGAGGCTCGTCGTTTGACCCACGTCCGCTGATTCCTCGATGAGTCGGCCTTCTCGCATCGCTCTTCATCTCGCTTCCGCTTGAGAGAGACGGTTGGCTCTCGTCATTAGGACTTTACAACCTCGACGTGAACTCTGAGAGGGGAGGGTCGAGGGGCGGGAGCTCCGGACGGCCGAAACGTGCCGGGAATCACAACTTTTTCTCGGTATCTGGCTGCCGGAGAGATGCGGAGGGATGCGCGCGAATTTAAAGCGTCCGTTATACTTTCCACGCGGAACGCGAGCCATCCGCGTCTTCGTTCCTCATTCTCGCACGGAAACGCGATGCGGGGAAGAGGACCCGCTCTAAACGAGTAAACGAAATCGTGCCGGGCGAATAAATTTCCCGAGGTTCTAATCACGTTGCTGCTCAAATGCGCTTACGAATGGGCGAATTACCATCCGTCGGATTACCGTTCGAAAACTTTTCTCCCCGGCACACACGCTTAACTCAACAGTTTTGCACCAATCGGATTTTACACGGATAATTACGGGCTTTAGTTTCGGCGAGGTTTTAAACGCAAAGAACGTGACGCACATGTACATACATACATACATTCGTTCGCCTAACATTTCGCGTCGCAGCCCAGCCTAGCCTCGGTCAATTCGGTTTGGATTTAACAATCCATTGAGGAACTTAATAAAGTTGGTTCCCCCGATAAATCGCATCCCTCTCGCGATAATAGAACGGCACTTCGCCCAATATCGCAGATTAGATGCCGCGTCGAGCGCGAGGAAAAGAGGTCGTCACCTCGCAATGGCCAATCGCGGTGCTCGCGATTCGATTATGCTAATGCATCGTAACGCGACAGACCCCCGCCGCTCGTTTGCATCTCCGCAAAATCGGCATAATCGCCGTTAACTTTTTAATAGCGCGACCGATTATCCGCGAGGGATGAATCTCCGGCGGGGAGCGGAGGCGGGAGGGCGGATGAGCGACGTTGCAATACAATTTAATCACGTCTTGGGAACGATTCGTCGACTTTCATCCCCCTTTTCACTCTCTCACTGCGGACGTTGAACTCTTTCCTCCAGTTTCCTCGCTAGAAAATAGTTCGCTCTCGGTTCAACGAGTTTCCCTTTATCCCGGGCGACAAGCAGCGCTCGCGCTCAGCAACAAAAAGGATGCTCCGCGCGTCGTAATTTCCGTTCGGGGGTCGCACTTCGGGATTTTACCACGCGGATTAAAGGAGCCGACAAGACATTTTAAATTCTGGATCTTTCTTTTTCACGTGTTCTCATTACGCGCGTCTGTTAAAAATTCGAGGAAATTGTTTATTAATCCTTTTGACGCCGCGCTACGCTCGTGCTCCGCGCTTTTAATCTCCACTTTAATAAAGAAAGTAGTAATTAACGTAGCTAGCCCGCCGCTTGATAGTTCCTTCACAAGCTGCAATAAAACAGACAAAATCTACCAGCGGTTGTGTGAGATGCACACGAGAGGAACGTGGCCGTAAAAGAGTAATTTGCACCAAGTGTAAAGCAAAATGCATAAAGACACAACTAACGCGGTGTCGACTCCGTTAAAACATTTTTCTCTTTATATGATAATAACTCTACACTCTTTTATATAGATACTTATCGCATGTAAAAACTATTCCAAGTATACTTAAATTTTGTATTTATAAACTTTCACAGCTCGTAATGTTATTTTTACAATTTTGTAAACGTACGATTTATAATTCGTATTAAGTCATTAATTAAATGTTACACAATGTTAACTTACGGAGCAATTAACCACGTTTGACTTTCAGAGTCCACTTTTTATCGTTAGTTTTAATATCGAGAGTACAGTTAGTTACTTATTTATTTTACAATTTCAACGATTTTTTTTCCAGAAGGGCAGAAAATTATGGATATAACTTGTAATTTTTATTTTCTCACCGCAGTACCGTCAAAACATAAAAACTTATTTAAATATTCAGTTCCATTTGCGCGAATAAAAGACATCGTAATCCGCGAATTTAAAGCGATGAGTGTAAAGTGAACATAAAGCATCCTCCATCCCCTGCTAATCCGCGTTATGAAAAATGGCACCCTATTACGAGGATTAATGCTACCGCGGATTCGAGATTCGAGTGGAAATTGAATTCTCAATAGCCTCGATAGATATCGCGAGCCGTCTAAATCTGTCCGCTGTTTGTGCATTATGCGCGTCCACATCGGCGCGCGGATGGCCCGACGGATCCATTTGAGATATTTTCCCTCGCGCATTCGCCATTTGCTGCGGCCTGGCTCGCGGATATTTCCCCCGATCTATTTATACTTCAAATAGCTCGCTCTTTTGTTGGGAATGAAAATATATACCTTGTGTTAATGTCGCGAAAGAGTTTTGCGAGGAATTAAAGGCACGGGCGCATTGCACGCGCGAGCGAATGTACAAGCGGCGGAAATGCAAATATTGAAAAAGCGACGGAAGACGCTACGCAAATACGGCACGCGCGGGGCTGACGGTTGAGGGTATCTGAGATACCCGATACGAGAGGGAGAGCATCGTAATATTTTATCATCGTCAATATTGAACGGCGCGTTTGCGTATCAATGAAACAGCGCGTTTGCCGTTCGCTTTCGCGCGAATCCGCGCGCGAGAGAGGGAGAAACAGAGGAGATTCTGGAGATACGACAGGTTTACGCGGACCATGTCAGCTTTATGTGGACGCGCAACGCAAAATTCCATCCTTTCCGTTTTACCGGCCCCGGCGTATGATGGCGGAGAACGCCGTAGGCTATTTCACGGGGTGTCCGCAATAAATTGCAATAAATCCCACTGCCGCGGCCGCGAGCCGTAAATCGTCATTGTAATCGTAGTTCAGTATCGTTATCGTACCCGACGCTCGACAGTTCGCGGTAATCGATCGCGGGAGATTCTCCTGTGATTCCATTGTCGTCGTGTCCGCTAACGTAAAGACGATATTCCGTGAAAGCAGGTCAGGGTACGGTCGAACTGACGCGCGTACGCGCGATTTGTATTTTCGTTTCGGAAAAGAGAGAGACCGTAATCCCCGTTTACAGCGACGGCGTTTACATTTCCGCGTTTTTACAGCGCGACCGGCTTGAATACTGAATATTCACGTGAACACCGCGTGAATATTCAGAATCGTAAAAAAAAAAAATTTCGCGCTACGTTAATACGATGGGGAGGCACGCTCTATTAGAATTAAATTTCCAACTTCTCCCCGTGTTATGGATGCAGCAGCGCGCTGCAAACATGTTAATGAGAGGGTTTCGCGAGGTTTATTATTACCCTGGGCGAATCGCGGCCCGTTAATTACAATAAAATCCGGACGCGCGAATTAAATTTTGTGTCATTACCCGCACTACTTCCGCATTCTGCCGATAGTTAATAGTTAACTCAAATTTACACCGTGTTTGTTGTAGGACTAATTATAATTTGGCAACGTAATCTATATCTTACAGCTTTAATTTAACTACCGCCAACTCTACGCGCATAGCATACGTATAGTAAAACAAACTGAAACTTATTAACTCTACTCCGAGATACCGAAGATGCGGTCGGCTCACGATGTAGACTGCCACCAAGTCTCTCGCAATTTTGTGAACTATCTTCCGTAGCGTTTCGCATTTACACGACAGACTCGTTAAAACTGAGATAATGCGTTCTCGCCGGGAGTGAGGTGTTCCGTGTATTCCGTCGCGGAGAAACTTCAGCTTCGCACGTCATTTCTGGGATCTCGTTGATGATCTTGTTACCACGTTTATAGCGCGGATGCCGCACCAAAGTGTCGCGGAAAATCCGCTCTATGAATATACTGCAATCTCTCTGTATTTTCGTACTTCAGTCGCGACCATATTCCGTTATTCTCCGTCGCATTCTAAAGTAATCTGCCGCAATTTAAGTTATTGCGAAATACCGATGCGTCTCTGGTGTATCCAACCTTCGACCTTTTCCTAGATATTTCCAGTTCCATGTTTCAAGTTAAGCAAAACTCGCGAAATTATGCCATTAAAGAAAATAAAATAAATAAATAAATAGAACGGAACAGTAACTTTGACTTTTCTTCTTCGTATGCCGTGATTTCAAAATAACTGTTTGGACAGAAACGAGATGCAGGCGGTATAATTTGTAAAAATAAAAAAATCTACTCGATCGTGCTGCATCGTGCCGGATATTTTAGGGTTAATCGCGCGCGTCGAATTTCGCAATAATCGCCGCCGAGTTATATCGACAGAAGGCGAGACTGATGCACAACCGATGAAGGAGAAATTCCGTGACTACGGGGGAGAACCAAGTGTGAGGTGTTGGATAACGTACGAGCCATTACCTCGGGGACTTGTAACTCGATGCGATCGGTAAACGTCGTCGTCACGTGCCCGCGACAACGCGTACGTGATCCTACGCGTAACCATAGGTCTCATTGATCGACCCTTATTCGACATTGTGTGTGGCGTGTAACCATCGCAAAACGAACGCAATCGCGTTTCTCGTCCGCATCTTTCGCGAGCAAACACTCTTTTATTCATCTGGAAAAACGAATTGATCAAAGAAATACGCAGCCCGCGAGATTTTTGCTGAAATATCAGCGCAACTCGCAGAACTTATTTTAATCAAAAGCTAAACAGCGCGAAAAAATTGAACAAAATAATTTAAAAAAAGATTTGCGTTTTTTTCATGTATTAAATCTTAAAATATAATTATCTAGGTGAAGACCAGATTTACAGATGAATAAATCTCGCGAGTAATATAAGTTTTTATGAGTTTTTTTGTATAAAGAATGACGGTTCGTAATATTCATGATTCGGCTACGTCATATTAAGAACTATTTCAGAAAATGGCACAAATAGTAGTAAGAGAACCATGAAGAAAGAAATTAGAGAAAGAGGTGACGATAGTTATACTCGACGTTAAAGGGAAAGTTGCCGAGTTGGAAATTATCATTTCTGAGTCATACATACTACAGTGTAAAGGAAAGGCCGCCTTATAAACTCAGAGAGACCTCGCTAAACTCTATTTGCATATGTTACTGTGTGTTTCAACGATGTTACATACATTCTCGCTAAGTCTGATCTGCATAACAATAGACAACAAGAGAATACCGGTTGAGTTATAAAATATATGTCGGAGTAACCCGTTATACCGTATTGCGTTATATTTTCATCGATTATCTTCCATGAGGTATTTATGGAGTTTCTGCTTAAATGCCAATGCCAACTTGCACCGCAATATAATATTGGGAATCCGACCGTACACTTTCACGTTCGAGAGTCGTTCACAGCATCACGCGAAGCGCGCATTAAAGCCACTTGGAACAATCGCATTATTGTCGAGCATTACATGTCGGCTATCCGAGACCTCCGTGTCGGGATCTTTTAAACTCACGCTTCCGCCTCCGTTCTCCACGGTCATTCTATGGTCAAGTATCCGAGAGGAAGAGGGTCAGAAAAAGATAGATTTATTGCGACTCTCAAAAGAATCTCTTAGAACGAAGAAAACGTTTAATGTATAACGTAAATAAACACGATCAAAATTATATAAAATATATCTGAGATGAAATCGTAATTTGGCACATATTTATAATCATTAAATGTGACTGATGTATAAAAAAACGTATCAAACAAAATATTTAAAATAAAGTTTCATATTTTGAAACATAGATTTAATAATTTCAGAATTTAATTAAAGATCAACTGAGGATGTATTCAGTAGATTATAAAAAACGGACCGATAACGTAACAGATAGATTTCATATTGTTAAATGTCTTTGTTTCAAACGATGTAAAATCCATTCATCAATAAATAAGAATAAAGAGGCTATGAAAAATTTAAATAAAATTACCATATTTATAAGAACACATATAATTAATATTTATTAGCGTATTTTTATTAAATTATTCAATGTATCTAACAATTATCTAACATTACAGTTTTTCTATTCGTTTTTTAATTATACTCACAAGTTATGTAATATTTAATCTTGCAAAAATATATTTGGGAAAGATCAAGTCTAATATTTTATTTATTTAAAAAAGAAAGCAAAGTGTATAATCCATCCTAGTTAACAACTTTATGTATATAATTTAAATTTATATTGGATAAATAATGAAATTGTATTATATAGGTAATTTAAATTTATTTTGCATAAATAATAAAATTGTAAAATATAAGGTACGTAAACAATTTGTTTCATGAGAGATAAAGGGAAGATGAAGAAATAATTATAAAGAGAATTAAAGTAAAAATTTTATATTAAAAAAATGTTAATATCTTATACTTGATATAATTTTATTTCTTTATTTTTTCCTCGTTTTAATAATTTAATAAATTGAATATAATCTTGACATAAAATTTATTATAAAAAATTAAGCAAATAAAATTATTAAATTTAATTATTAAAAATTATTAATATTTAAATATCTTTAGAATACATCTCGATTACGTTTCCAGAAAATTTTATTTGTCAATTTGTATATAGGTTCAATAAGCTGTATTATATCGATTTCAAGATTAAATAATTGTATTAATCCGTTTCAACTGCCTATTTATTCCAAGATAATAGATTTTGACCAGAAAAACAGTAATATTTATTTAGTCTTATATATTTATAACACGATACGTATCCAATATAAATTTTCGTGCGGATATATTATTTTGTATAGATTAAAAAATAATAATTTACTCACTCCATAGTTGCTCGCCCGATTTTTCCCAGGCTAGTTCCTCCTCTCGTTCGGATTTGTTTGTTGCCCTTGTATAACACAACACTCACAAAAAAACACAGTTAATTACGATCGCGCGTACTAATCATCGAAATAAAACAATTGCACGGCGCTTTGCGCGGCACTCGTTAACCGTATGCAACGCGTGCTTTATTATTATATATTGCGCCGGAAGAACAACGCGAAAAAAATACAAAGCTCTGTTCGACAATTGCGAATGTTTCAAATTAGTATAAGGATCGCGAGAGAAACCATCCATATAAATAAAATAATAATTTAGTTTTTATTCTCTATCGCTTTGATTTCCTCGGGAAACGGATAAGCCACGGTACTAATTTTGTAGCCGATACATTTACATTGTCAGTCGCGAGAATTAATTAACCGCGTTAATAGTTTTTTCTTTATTCTTCTTATAAGAAGTAGGCAGTAATCTCGTATTTTTTTATCTTCTAGCATTCGTCGCGATTGTGTTTCAAGACGTAATACACGATGCTACATGGAGCGGCTTGCGTCGTTACCTGCCTACTCGAGTTTCACCGCGTGAATGACAGTACAGCGTGCCAGCGACCTTGTAACAAAATGAATACCAAGGTCAGATTGCACGAAATGTTATGTGTAACGAAACAAATATGTATAAACTAAATTTTCTTTCTCTTTCATTTCGACTCGATTATCAATATATAATCGATATGACCTCTCTAATTACCTCATCCGGCGATTCATGTATTATTTCACGTTATCGATCTCAAAATGATAATCAAATTACATTTGAAATGAAAGTTTAAAGCACGATACGAGATGTATTCAAATTTAAGCGTTGCTAAAGAGATAATTATTGTCCATAAATACCGTGAAATAATAATTAATGTTTCCTGCTTTTTATCATTCCGAGTCTTACATCGAATAAATAAATCATATGAAATAACTGTTTCGATATGCAAATTCTTAGTCGCGCAAGCTTAATTGCTTGTTGTAATAATCACTTATTGTAATAATCGAAGTATAACGATATTTAATATTTATCGCGACTGTCTTTTGATATGCTATATGACAATGCGGCTTTCGCTATTATCTCTCGGCTCGATTTTCATTACGCGAATGACAATATGACGGCCTTGTGTACCATAAACAACAAGAAATAAATAATAGAAATATATACGTCACTAAATATTCAATGTATTATAAAATAAATATACGCTGACTATTCCATTCCTTATAAATTAATTTCACGATAAATAAATTGTTATTATATACTCTGAATATCGCAATAAATACGAGTGTTGAACATGTGAGAACTGCATATGAAATATATGAAATAAAAGTCAAGAGATAGAATAAATAACAAGTACACTAAAAATAAAATTTAATTAAAATAAATTATATATTAATTTAAATATGTTGTCGTCATGATACAAAGTTGTTTTTTACATTGTAATAAGCAATGACTTACTTTAAAGATACGCAGATAAATTGAAAATAGATTTTATTAAATATGAAATAATTTCAAAGCAAATAACAAATAACTTTAAGATAATCTTAATTCAAAATGAATAATTTATTCTTAAAAATTGAAAAATCTGGTATTATTAAATTAAGGAAATGACTTTATATAAATATTTTTTAAACCAATTTTTTTTAATTTACTTAATAATAATATGCTATTTTGTTAAGATTATTTGATTTAAATGTAAAAAATGTTTCTTTAAAAATGTAGATAATTATTTTGATATTATTTATTCAAATTAAAGAAATCAATTCAATTAAGAAATTTTTTAAAGTTGAGTTTTCTGATATTATAAAATTTAGTAAAATATTTTTGAATATTTATTTTTTTCAATCAACTTTATAATTTATTAAATAATAATAAACTATTTTATAAAGATTAGTTGACTCAAATATTTAAAATATTTGTTTGAATTAATAAATTTTGGTAAGAATTTTAATGTTATTTGATTTTAATTTAATTTTAAATAATTCTTAAAAATAAATTTCTAAATACGAAATTTCGATATCAGTTAATATTAATTATAACTTGACGATAAATTTATTATATATTTTTGATTGCTCAAATCGAAAAAATTAATGTGTGCGAACGACGTAACCAATGAATATGGAAACTCGCGCGTTAGCAACAACGTTAGACAAAATATTGCGAGTCATGAGCTACAAAGTCATGAATACGAACTGAGAAAAAGTCAACAATCATTTGGAAACGGTTAAAGTGAGCGTAAATTAAGATAAATTTTGAAGTATTCTTGTTGTATTTTTAATCAAATGTGCAAGCAACACGGAGACTATACACGTGTGCGACATAAACTGAAATTGAAGGCGCAATAGCGCCTAATATTTTCTTTAAACGGACACATTACAAACATCCCCAAGATTATAATCTCACAATCTAAAAAGGAATTTATAACTTCTAAAGAATCTGTTCATCTTGTAACATAAAATTAAATTTATATTAATTTTTACTATTACGTGTAAATTTGATTGCAATGATCAATTTATTAATGTTTTCAGCAGACAGTATCTCATTTTGAACAATATTTTAATTATTATTTACTCCAAACAATTTACTCTGAACAAGTTTTTTTTAATTGCGTTTTCCTTTCAGCGTATGCTAAATGAAATGGAAAATAAACAGAACAGAAAAACTTCAAAGAATAGAGGATGAATATTTTAAGATGTTTTCGCAATTGCGGTTTCTCAGAGGTGTAGGATATGGAGAAGCAAAAACAAATTTCTTGTTAGCGATGTTTGTCAATGTCTTATTGAAACGCATCGCACAACATAGCCGCCGTAGCGATAAGTTGATTGGAAACACCATAGTTTCTGATTATACAATCAAAGTACAAGTTAATCTACTGTTATATAATTACCGCGGACAGTATTTTGCGGTTTTTAAGATTCTGACAAGAGTCGTTAACGAAGAAATGTATACGGAATGAAATATCTCAGAGAGAGAGAGAGAGAGAGAGAGAGAGAGAGAGAGAGAGACGCTCGAGTCTCTCGATGCGTCGTCGTACACGATACTCGCGGGCTCGCGTACATGTCCACGTGTAATGGGGCTTAAACCAATTCCGCCTTGCTCTCGCACAAAGTACTCAGGCCGGAGCCGTCTGTGCCACCCACTTAAAGCGTCGCGCGGCCGTCCGATGTGCAGCGGCGAACGATCGCCACGGCAATTCCCGGCTAATGGCACTGCGGCGACGTGGAAAGGCGATGCATCGTGCACAACGTACATACGTACGTGTAACATACCGTACGGACGACGACGTGCCAATATAAAGTCGTCTTCAAAGCGCCGCCATATGGTACCCAATTCGCACCGGAATCGATAACGCGCGGATACGGTACAAGCGATAACCAGTCCTCTCTCTCTCTCCCTCCCTCTCTTTCTCTCTCTCTTCGTGTTTCTCTCGTTTGGCAGTAAATCGACAACGCTCGTTCCGTCACATTTTGATGTTCACCATCACGTTACACGACCGCGATGTAATGCGCTTTTATGTAAAAAGGTACTTCGGCCGATCCTCGCGGTTGAAAGAATCGGGAAAGGCGGTTGGCTCGGCCGCTACTAAATTTTATATCGAGATTTTACGTCTAAGAAACATTAGTTCAATCGTTAGTACATTATATGTAATAAATTCTATCTGTAAAAAGTTTTACCGGAGTTCGATCAGGGTCGACGTGAACTTTTGCCGAAGCTGGTGTGCTAAAAATAATTCTCCGAAAGAGAGAGAAATGCCCGTAAAGAGAAGTAAAAACAGTCGTAACATTTTTCACGGACTTTAACCAAGTAAAAAAACATAATATATATCATATTTGTATGTACGTATGTATGTATAAAATAATATGAAAAATTAATGAATGTATAAGATAGGCGAGAGATAGAAAGAAATACGTTACTGTTATTCATTAGGGATTGCAAGAACATTGCTATTTTATAAATAATAATTAATAATTTTTTAGCATAGATGTTCAGAGGTAACACAATATCATTGTGTCGGGAGAATAATTAATAAGGCTGAGGTTGAGAACCAATATGTTACATTGTTAATTTCGGCGTTAATAATCTTGTATCAATAATTGGCGTGATAAATTGCGGTAATGGATGAATCGCCTGGATTGTAATATACGTTAAATCGACCTATTTGTCGCAATTTCGCGGTGCGCGGCAATTTGCGGAAAAGCATTAATCGCATGCCGACGATACTTTTGTAGTACGTGTCTCGCGACAGAATCTCGCGAGGCAACGTGGACGGACGTGTGCGGTTACGAAAATGCGTTTTCTAAATCCCCATGAAATATGACGTTCAAACGATACATACATGCTCTCGGTATTTTCTCGTGCAGAATGTTTTTAAGTCATTCTTTCTAGTAAATGTCAGATATGTGACAGCAATGCAGAGAACGTGAATTCCTTATGTCGCGTGACACGATATTTAAAGCGACGCGACTCGTAAATTATTTCGCATTAGTAGCAGAAAAAAAAATCTCCCTGCATCTCTGGAATCCCCGTATATTAAATAACGCACGAAGAATCTTCGTGGTTACATTTAATAATAATTCTCACTCATCATTATGAGCTGTTTTCAGTCATTAATTCATGCGCAGTCACTAATTAGTTTCTTAGTCATCCACTTAGCAGGCCCGATAATTCATCGACAGCCATCCATTCGGTCTTATCTAAAATTCTCATCTAAATTCTCTGGCTTAAAATTCTATATCGTGACCGCGCGGACGTCTGCATAGAGAAACTGCCCGTTGGACGATTTAACCCCGTCGTCGAGTAGGTGGCATACAGGCGGTGGTGACTAAGAGGCGGAATAACGGCCGGTCGCGCTCGTCAACGGGAAACACAGATCCCGCGTTCGTGATAACGTGCGACGAAAGGCGACGACGTTATACAGTAACGTGACGTCCAGATAGAGCCTGACCAGACCACGCGAGTTTCTATTCCTGGCGCGAGACGCGACAAACTATGCGCACCGTGTAATGCGAAAAAGCTACACAACTTTTCACCCCTTCTGCCACGACACACCAGAGGCGGCGACTCGCAATTTTTCCACTTTCTATCTTTGCTCACTTCGCGAGAAAATCGTAGCTGCTATGCATATCTCTCGTATGGGAAAGCTTCGGTTTCTCTCACGTTTGACTGCGTGTCGCGAAACGTTATTAAATTGTGTTAATATAAATTCAGAATTTTAATATAATTTATATATTATATCAGCCTCTCGATCTTCCAGTTTTCTTAGCACAAAATAGGTTTTAGTTTTCTTCTCTTATCAAGATGTAACAGGGTGTAAGAGCATTCCCTTATATATCCCTTCGCGGGATGCGCATGTCTAAGCAACGTACGCCTTTGGTTCCGACACGCTTCTAAACTCGGGAAATTGTTCCTCGCACGAAGTCCGCGTCATTTTCAAGAAACTTCCGTGAAGCTCTCACGTTTATATTTAAACCTTTCCCCGCGACATGTCGCAGCAGTTCGAGGAAGCTTCACAGCTTACGGCATGTTAAATTGTCTTTTAGGAATTACAAGCAAGAGAAAGACATAGAATTACAAGCGTATAGTATATCACACAAATGTAATTATATTATTGCTACATAAATTAATATGTGATAGCGATAATGGACAATAACAATAAGAATTTTTTATCAAGCCTTCATTAAAGGTTCCAAAGTGTTTAATTATACAACGAAATCTCATTTTATAATTCATATTTAAATTTATATCGATTTTATCATATTTCAGACTTTTTGATCAAATATTAATTAGCTAAGTATTTATAAATAACTTTTCCCAAGAAAAAAATTTCGAAAAATATCAATTATTAAAACTAAATACGTTAAAACTAAAAACAGACTTAAAGCTTATCTAAAATTTGATAGTCAAAGATCTCGAATAAAGAATTTGATTCTCTGTACGAAATATTATTTTATTACCGAATGAAAGTTTTAATAGCATACGTATAAATACAGAATAAGGGTCGGTTTTCCCCAACTTCTTGATAAGCTAACTAATAGTTAAATCATACGTCTAAACTTGTCTAATTTGAAGATAAAACAAAGTGACAGACAAATAATTTAACTTATTTGTTAGCTTATCAAGAAATTGGAAAAACCGACTCCAAGTGTATATTTGTCGTATTGCATGACTAAGCCGTTTCTTATCTAAAGAAATAAAAAAATCAAATACCAACGAAAATCATACGGTAAGAATTTCATCGTCAAACACATCCGTTGTCAAGCTATGAAGGAATAGCCGTAAACGGATGATATCTCGATTATTATCGTAGCAAATACGAGAGCGACACTTTGATTATTGTTTCGACGCCAGACGTCCGTGGGCCTGACATCTTTCTCGCCGCGACGGGTCAGGGTGTAGCATTATCGTTCGGAAGACGATATCTCGCAGATGTTTACGAGAGTGGCTTCGTCAAGCGGACCGGGTGCTTGACCTAAATCGACAGGCACTTCGACTTACCCACGAGACTTCGGCCACGGACCACGCCGACGGACTCCTCGTTCGAATGGCTGTTTATTTCACTTGCCCCCTTTTTCGCGAACGCTCGAGACGTTCTCGACGCGATAAATTCCGAGGCGAGGGCAATAGAAAGCTCGCATTGTACAGGATGCCTCTTCGACCAATCGCGCAAATTTCCAAGCGGTAGATAATGGAGTTGGAGGTAAAAAGAATGGCGGTTGTTCGACAGTCGAGGAATGAATAGTCCTCGAGCTGTCAGCGATTGGAAATTACGGTTGTGCGGAACGGAGCCCTTAACGGTGTGTGTGTGTGTGTGTGTGTGTGTGTGTATGAACCCCAGAATAAATGAAATCTTAATCTTAAGGTGACTTTAATCGCACAAACAAGAAGCCCTGCTTCATGAGAAGAAAGTTTACGAAAACGAGAAATTTGTTAATAGCAAGCATAGCAGCGTTAAAAACGGTGTTTATCGGTATATTAAATAGTCAGGAATAATAATCCCTTGCGCAGCTTTCACCAAAGAAAATTCAATCTCGGGTTTCTCAAATAATCTAAACGTGAATTACGCTATCTGGGACACCTTTGTGGAGGTAACAACTGGAGCGGGACAATTACGACTTTAGCGAACTCGAGAAGGGGTGAGAGAGAAGCACCTAATTATCGTAAATTGCTTCGGTGGTATCCGTTTTCTGACCCGTAACCAGTAAGTTCTGATAATAAAGCGCGCGAGCGCGCGCGCCCGCCGAAGGAAACCGCGATCTCAGTTTTCACGTGAAGTTTCCGCGAAGCATCGTGAATATCTAATGTTGAGCAACATCTATCATTTTGATGACCGATCGCTACGATGACTCAGCCGACGACCGAGAGAAGAAGCGAGTTATCCATATAAGAACGTGGAACGAAGACGGCCGGAGTGAAGTATTCGGGACGTGCCGATGGTAATCTCCTTAATTTCGTAACCGCCGTCAGCTGTTTCTAAGATTGCCTCTCGACGAATAGAGAAAGAAAAGAAGGAAAAATAGCGGGAATACGATTTCGTTGAAATAACTTGGAATAGCAATGGCGTACGCGTCACGTTATATCGTGTATTCTCCTAGTTGTAATTATTCCATCGTCGACAATGCATTTTGCTTGACGCAATCAAAGAGAGAAAGAATGAAATAAAAGCGGATAAAAGCTGTCTCTTAGAAACGACATCAACTGTCGCGAGGGTTAATATCTCTTCAAATTCAGATCGGGCAGGTACGTCGTGTTATGATATAAAGTATGAAGGAAATGATATGAGGCTTCCAAAATATGGGAAGTTTCGGTACATTACTCTTTTTCTCTACCTCTAGCAACATGACCACACTGTCTGCGAAGAAATCGGGACTCGCTACGCCCCGAGGGTGTGGAGTTTCCGTCGAGAGAGGGATACTCCTCGCCTCGTTCCGCCGCATTCAACTTTAAAGCCGTTTTTCTTGAAAACTCGATTCCGGCGAGTACGCCATTGGTATTCCGAGGGGGCTATTCGCTTATCCTCGTCCCTCCGGGCCTTTATCCGGGAAGCGTCTGGTCTCTCTTTCTCTCTCTATCTCTCTCTCGTCAATCCGAGTTCGGAAGTACCAAGTCGTCGCCGTGCGCACACGCTCCTTGTCCGGCCAATAACGATGACGAGACCCCTCGTTGCGCCTCTTCATCCGCGACCGGTCGTACGGAGAGGGAAGTATCCACTTGTCCTGTCACCCTAACATTAGCCGCATCGCCCGCCGCCTATCGTTCGCACGAAAATAAACAATCGTGCTGTTCGCGCCGCGTCGGAGCTGTGTGATCCGAGAGAATCTTCCTTCCGCCTCCACCTCCGTTCTCTCCTCACTATTATTCCTCTTCTGTTAAAGAAGGAAATGAAGAGAAGCTGAGACTCTTCTGCGTGTATAAAGCCTTCTGCTCATAATGCATTGGCCATCTTCGTGCAGCGTTATTTTCATACTGTTGAAATTTAGATGCAAGGGCACAACGTGCGATTTCATACGTGTTCTTTCGCCCGTATCCAGCATAAATATCACTTTTACATATTCGTACTGGCGTCAAAGTAATAAATTTAAAATGTCATTTCGTGCAAATAAATATTTTCGAGAATAAAAATTATTGATAAGTCCTTTTATCGAAACCGTAAAATATTAAAATGCAACAATGTATTAAAAGAGAGCAAAAATATCATGTAAATCTTTATTACAATTTATATTTTTCTCTCTCTCGGAGTTATTTAATAAAATATTTTACTATCTATTTCTAATTTATTCTCTCTCGTCGTTTTATCACTTCTCAATACGACATTCGCCATCGAAAGGATTATGCTAGCTGGTGTGCTGACTCGTGGAAGTTCGACCATCAAACACGAAATTGCATTTCTTCTCGAGCATTCATGATACCGCGTCGTCAGATCCGCAATCGCGCGACGTCCAGCGGCGATCGACGTCGTCGGTGTCGTCGTAAAATCAAATGAAGCGATTGAAATCCCGTTTCCCCGCCTTTGTGCCACCTTGTCTCGGCCGTGATGTTACCATATGTATGTATTTCGTCGTCGTATTTTATTTTATTTTCTGTCCCACGGCTCATTGGCTGAGAAGCGAATGAAAAACGATGGAAAAGAGGGAAAAAAAACGAACCCCTGTGCCGATGCGACCAATCGTGAAGCGCGCGTGCCCGGCATTTAACGCATGCAGCGTTGTAAAATGACAACCCAACGACCGTGTTAAATAACGAAGGGAGAATTCCGATAACGCCGCAAACACGTGACGATCTGTGTTTTTCATTGATTTTCGAGGGGGATATTTGTTTCGACGATCGGCAGCTTTGTAAACTTGGAAACGAAAATCATTTAGCGCTCTTAATACATATCTCTTTCGCCTCGATAAAAATAGCGCGGGGATACAGCTACTATTAAGACATCTCGAAGATAACGGGTAAGTAAACGTAAAAGTAATAAAGGAGAATCTCCGAGATATAACGAGGGACATGAAAGTAACGAGAGTAATGAAAGGTAACGAGTACGAGCGTAGCGATGAAAAAGAAGAAGCCGGGAGAATTTATATAAAACGGCGGGTCAGAAATCGTCGCGATTCTAACGGGAAATTAATACATCGCGCTCGCAGTTCGTATTTCTCCGCGCTCGGCGTCGTCATGAATATAAAGCCGACGAGGATGAATCCAACGACGACGACGACGACGACGACAACGACGGCGGCGGCGACGAGGAGTGAGTTTCGGCGAGTGCGTCGGTGCCTGCTACGGTGTGTAACGAACGAGTCTTTTCTGCCGAGCGGAATACAAACTGCGCATTGACTCCATTCCCCGCTCGTCGCCCTGATCCCCGCCAACCCCCTTTCCCCTCTCGTCCTTCCACGGCACGTGCAGACATATTCGCGGGGGCTGGATTCGGGATTCACCCTCTCCCGCCCCTCCTCCGCCCTCGAAATGAGAGGCTGCTTCAGTGCGACGAACGTGTCCGCCGATATATAACCAGGTCCGTTTCCCTCTCGCCGCCACTCCGCCCCCGGTTACTCTCGATCATCCCTTCCGTCGTTGCATCCTCTTCCCCCGCGCGCGAGGGGCACGTTCTCCCGGCGCGAGCAAGCGAGCGGCGCGGAAGCGCACGGGCAGGTCGTCACCGGCTGCGCCTGCTTCCTGGCGGCGGAGCGAACGCGCGCGCGACATAATGCGCGCTGCCCGGTATACACACGTACCGCGCCCCAACCAGCGATGACCAGCGTGCCGTGAAGAGGGCATCGGCCGCGATGATTTTTTAATCGCGCGCGGCGCACGCTGGTCACCCCACGAAAAACATACAGAGATTCTCAACGGTGTTTTTATCGCGCCGCCCGATGATGCTTCTCACTCTTGACTTCACCCAATCTTCACACGTTACATTGGGGTGCGTCGTCGGCCCCATTATGACTGATAATGTCGTTCATTACAGTCGCCGCCGGAAAGATGCTCCGAAGCCTTGAATGCAAACGGAAGAGCGTATAAAATGAACACGTAATGTTTCATCTGTCTACATGTTTCCTTGGTGAATTGATTTCGTTGTTGATACAATGTTAACAACTCTCTCTCTCTCTCTCGCACATAGTAAACAAACAGGAAAATATTTTGTTTACTTTCATATCTCGATACACTATCGCTATTTCTATCTGCACTCGAGCGTGATGCGATTCCGATCTTCGTTCTGTAATTTAGCGCGGATTTTAGGAGTTAAGAGAGAGAGAGAGAGAGAGAGAGGAAAAACTAAAAAAATCTGAGAGTAGCAAGAAGCAAGAGATAAGAAAGCAGAAGCCAAGAGCAGGAAAGAAGTAAGAGATGGGAATTAATGGGAGAGGGCTGAGGAATTCCATGTTCGCTGGCTGTTTCCTGTCGAGGAGTCGTATACGAGACGTTTCGGAAATCCAGAGATTAGTGCGGCGAGCGGTAAGAGGATGACTCCTCTCTCTCTCTCTCTCTCTCTCTCTCTCTCTCTCTCTCT